>JAODAL010019196.1:0-72752 GCA_025379985.1 Phyllomedusa bahiana
TTTTCCCCCCCTTTTTTAAATTTGTGGAAAAGCGCCATTGAAATAAGTTATGTAATGGAGCTGGCCCCGCTTTTTTTTTTTCTTTTCTTTTCTTTCCTGCTATGACAGAAATAATGGTGTCAGTGTGAACAAGACTAAGGTAATATCACAAGTCAGGCCCCACAACGGTTTTGGGTTTTTCTGTGTCGTTCTGTGGGATTTTTTTTTTTTTTCCCTCATTAAGACTAAATACATTTGATAATGCATAGCAATACACTGAAGATTTTGCAACTACTGTGCTTTACGGTGTACATCGGGAAGGGGAACATATGCACTATAACTCAGGTGTCAAACTGCAGCCCTCCAGGTGTAGGGAAACAACTCCCATCATGCCCACTGTTATAGATTATACAAATGCATGATGGGAGCTGTAGTTTCCCAACAGCTGGAGGGCCGCAGTTTGACACGCCTGCACTATAAGATGCAGTAAACTTTTAGCTTGATTTTTAGTGGGGGAAAAAAATTTACAGAAGTTCTCCCCATCTGCACTGATGGTTTCCTCCAGTCGGTCTAGAGAGAAGAGATGGGCTATTTGCTCACTGTGGATCTAGTTACATTCTGCTCCTATGGGTAGTCTATGGCAACATGGGTCTCATGAGAGAGAAACGGACAAGACTACGACTCTTACTGATGTACGCTGCTTAAATTGTGCTTTTTGGGCTCGGTGTACAAGGTATAACATTTTGCAATGAAACCTGTGAGTATTTAACAGAAGAAACATGTTTTTTGCACATTTTCCTTTTTTCATGCTTTTTGGTTGTTTGTTTTTTTTGTGTGTGTGCAAGGTTTTGTATACAGGCATTCCCCGGCTCAAATTTTGACTTAAATCTGTCCCATAATTGCAAGTGAGACTTATGGAGCATGCTGGCACTTGTAGTTCCGTGTTCCACAGCAGATAGTAGCTGTGGAACGACAAGTTCCAGCATGCCACAGCAGCGCATGAGGTGAAAATGAGGGGGGATCTTCTTAACAGGGGCACAGACAGAAAAACAAATGTAAAAACCCTTCCCTGCACTATCCGAAAATAAAAAAAAAAAAACCAAACTTTTGTGCTGAAGTTACAGTATCCCTATCACACTCGTAACCCAGGGCCCTCCGCGATATGTTGATTTTAAGTCGTGACGTGTCAAAGTAAAAACCAAATTATGTTCCCCAAAATACATGCATAATTTGTTGTAGTTTTAGAAATCCCTATTGACTCTCCATTGTAAAGTTTTCCGTGTAAAACCTGTTCTACACCAGGAATTGACATGCATTTGTGTCTGGTCTCTCAAGATGGATTCAGCAAGGAATTGAAAGCAGATAATTGATGTAGGGGGGGGAGAGGTGGCAGGTACCTTTTAAGTTCGGTTAGTTGCTTTTTCTGTTGATTTATATAAAACTTGTTGATGGTGCCCTTTTTAGTTAAAAGGTTTGTCCTTTAAAAAAAAAAAACAACAACCTGTCTGCGGGTTGGAGCAATGAAATAAAAATAGAAATATGAAGAAAAACTTTGTGCTCCCCACTGGTGTTGTTCATCATTCACAGGCACCATAAGCAGCCGTGGTCTTGCAATGGATTATCTTTTTAAAGGAGTGGGTTTTCTATTTTAACCACTCTCTTACCAGCAGACAGGCGTGTTTTTTTTTTTTTTTTTTTTTTTTGTGAATGGGCAACCCTTTGTGACTTTCAGGCTCCATATCTCACCATCCACTGCAGCTTTGTACGTGAGGCTACCATCATTATATACATACTCATCTTGCCTATCTCATACATAAATGTGACTTGCAAGTATTTAGCATCTGCTTAGTTCTGCAGATTCTTGTCCTGTAACTGCATTGTTACTGTTTTGTTCCTGTGGGGACAAGCCCATATTCTCGCCTGCCATGCACATCCTTTTAGCCTCCCTGCCTACAAGTTGATGCATTAGGCAATGTGGAAGGCACAATGTAACACTCCTTTTCTCAGTTTTTTCTTTCCAGCAGTGCATGGTGTATAAGCTGCGAGGGTCAAGCTTCACACTGGGTTATTGAGTACATAAGGAATCTGTCGGGGGACCGTGATAAAAGCTACCCGGACAGATACAGCGACATGATCACAGCCGGCCCTTTAACTGCAGTAGGAAAAAAAATTGGACTCATTGGGCCTTATCTATGAAACTGTCTAGCAGTAAGACTCGGCTTTTATTTTTCCAGAGCACCATATGAAATGAAAGCCATTGGCAACAACAGTCTTGCTACTTGACAGCTTTCATACACAAAGCCCTAGGTTTGCTCTATTTCTGGCTGGTGAATGCTTTTCCTTTTTTACACCTTCACACAGAGTAAACTTAATCCAAATAAGACTGCACCTATGATGTCCATGAGCCAGCTAAGGCTGCGTTGCTGTATTCGTTGGGGTACCTTGTGTTCGCAGCACCCCGATGAATACCTCTGACATAGTCAATAATGCAGTATGAGCCTGAAGCAGTCATATACTTCTTATCCCTACATATATTTGTATATAATTCCTTACACTTTTTTTTTTTTTCTCTCTCCTAGAAACCGGCCAGAAGGTAAAGTCTTGGAGACAGTGGGGGTGTTTGAGGTGCCAAAGCAACAGGGCAAATATGAAACGGGTCAGGTAAGGAGATCTAATAGAAGGCAAAAAAAAGTAATCATTTTATATCACGTTAATGCAGTCCTTAGTTTCTGGGAATGTAGACTATTCCTTGAATAAATTGGGGTATGTTCACACCAGGGCTATGGAGTCGATAAGCCAAAGCTCCGACGGCTCGATTTTAGCATCTGCAGATTGATATTTAACTGCATTGTTACTGTTTTGTTCTTAAAAATCATCCATCTCTTGGCTTTTGAATGGATGGATGGCAATTTTCTTGGCCAAGAGACCACTATCAATGAGCTGGATGATGCCGTTTCTCTTTTCTTGGGAAATCATCTTCATGGCTGCTCCTTGAGGCGAATCACTGACCTTTTGCTTGAGAATCAGCCTAACAGGGCCGTTCCTAGGCTAAATTGCCCTCAGGGCGGGGTGAAGAAATTTCTCCCTCCCCCCCCCCCACGTAACATAATGCGCCATGATGCGACATAGTGCATCACCATCAACCAAATCTAAAGTATACAAAAAGCTTTAACACCATGTGCTATGTATAAAACTACTAAATAATAGTCATACAGTTACCAAATAACATTGCTACACAAAACCAGAATCCCAAGGCCAATAGTACCAATGTCCTACTAAGACCACATATCACCAGCACATAGTGACCGAATACTGCGACACCGTGACCACATATCATCCACCACATGTACTGAATATTCCCAACACATGACCACATATCACTACCACATAGTAACTGAATAATATACCATTCCGGAATACGAACCATTATACTACATCCTATATTACCCTCATACAGTGGATACCAGTTGTACACAGGTTCTGCAGACATATAATTGATTACAGTAAAGTTACATCCAGGCACTTACAGGAGACGTCTCTGAAGAGTTGTTGCCTGTCCTCTTCTACATCTGTCCCAGACACCATGACGTCTTCTCCTGGTCTCTACGCTTCACTGTAGAATTTACAAAACAAACATCTTAGACTCCTCACTTTATCAGCACTTATCTACCAATTCCTATCTCTATACAAACTCCCCATCTATAGCATCTCATATGGTAGCCAGGTAGTAGCCCCATTATAGCCACGTAGTATTGGCGCCTTACAGCCAGGTAGATGCCCCCTTAGAGCCAGGTAGCAGCTAATGATAATAAAATAAAAAAAAGTACTCACTACCACTGTTGCGCAGCTCCCAGGGATCTCCTGGGCTGCGCACAGGCTGCCGGCTTAGGAGATCCCAGCGTCGCAGGGGGTGTGGTGAAGACCATGCGCCCCCCTGCGACGCTGATACATACAGGGGAGGAGGCAGGACGGATCCTTTATAGATAACCTCAAATCTGATCTCATTGTTTCCAGGGCAGAGAACGGCCTCGCTACGCTAACTTGGGTTGAGGGCAAAGCGGTGACCACAGGGCAACATCTCTAACAGTGTCAGGGTATAAAGGAATTGTCTTGGCCACAGTCATGTCTGATGAATGGTTGAATTCTTCTACTTCTTTGAAAGCAGGTGAAACATTTCGCTGAAATCTGGTCAATCTGTTTGCTATGGAGTGGAATCTTTTCCCCTGCGGCAAAATTTTGCCTGTTCCATGTCATCCAAATACTTTTCACAATTACACTCCTCATCTGATGAGGCTGAAGATATGGGAGCAGTAGCACTGGCCGGACCCAATGCCTCTTGCTCTTGGCACTGCATTGAAATAACTGGACCAATTTATTATATATTTTGGGAGTCGGTGTTGGTCGATTTTTATAACGACTCCATGAAAATGGACTCCGACTCCACAGCCCTGGTCTACACATTGCTGATTTGCTGCAAAATCAATGAAGGGATCTGATACCTGTGCTACAGCTAGCCATGCACCGCACATGATCAGAACACATTTTTCATTTGTAGATGTAAACAAGGAAGTTTTCCATTCATTGACTGCAAGCAAAGATGGTAAAAAGTATAAGATTATGGTTCAACTCTTCATTATAAAATGAAAAGCTATATATTCCAAGACCATTTGTTTTTGAACCTTACTGTCATAACCAACATATAATAAAGTAACTTTTTTGTTCGCTTCTCCACATTCTTGTTGCGCAGCTCTTCCTGCACAGCGTCTTTGGATATAGAGGCATCGTTTTGTTTCCATGGCAGGCAAGATTATATGATCGAGATGTCGCTTCACCTGTCACAGAAAAGTAAGTTTGGGTTTTGGTTGTGTTAATTTTCAATAAAAATTTGGGAAGTTGACATTGCACATAATATTTAAATGCATGTACTTTCTGGCTGACTTCTTATTTTCAGGTCAGAGACTTCAGCAGTTCATGGATCCAAAGAGGTCAAGGGCAAAACACACACCTATTACCAAGTCCTAATAGACGCACGTGACTGTCCCCACATAGTAAGTGTGGTTTATCATAAGGCTTTGGATTTTAATGGTTTTTTGGTTGCAGAAATAAGAACTTGCTTCTTGGGGTTTTCACACTTCTTTTAACTGTATTTCGGGGTGTAATTGTGCTGCAAGACGCCCCGAAATGTGGCCTGTAATTGTGGTAATTCATAACTCTCATAGAGAACTATGAATTATCTCCATCTTCCCCAGCGCATATTAAACGCCGGGTGAAAGAAGTGGCCAGCATGTACTTCTAAAACACTGGTGTCTTGAACATACACTTTCGTCACATGAACATACCCTTCTGAATGGGGATGTTTCTGCAGCAGGTACATGGATTTGTGCAAACCACAAGCATATGTAGGGTAAGTTCACACAACGGACTTTTTTTTTCTTTAACTGTATTTTTATTAAAGATTTTTAAATACACACAAACAGAATATGTATTTCCTCAAATACATACAATCATCTAGCAAGATGAACTTCAACAGATCTCAAGTTAATTATGCCCTAAGAACAGAAGTACATTCTTATGTTTCACCGAGGTAGAAAAGACAAAACCCAAAAAATTCCCCAACAAAATCGGGGAGTTGTGACTATCAAACAAACAGTAACATGACACAGACACGAGGAAAGGGGCAGGACAAGACTATTGCTCTCAGCCAAAGCTAGAAAAAGAGGCTATATGACTCCGCTAGTTCATTCTTCCATTAGATACCTATCCCACGGAGACCAAACCTCAGTAACTGTCTAACCTATCATTCAATAAGGCCGTGAGGTATTCCATTTGCCGCGCCTCCTTCAGACGATCTGTAACATATGTTCGGGGGAGATGCCCTCTTCCAGTGACTCGCCACTACCTATCTAGTTGCCGTTAATATGTGCAGTGATAACTGCCGACCTTTGGAACCTAAACGCTGAGTAAAAAGATTCAACAGGAATAGCCTGGGATGCAAAAGTGGCTTCACCCCCACAATATCCCTGATTTAAATCTCACTGCGCACCAAAAGGGGACGCAACGGATTTTAACGAGGAATTGGATGTGAATTTAGTGTTTAAAATCCGAATGACCAGTCCAGATTTTCCACACCACAATTTGTAAATCTGGCTGTGAAAACAATGAATGGACATGTCCATTCTTTTAAGTGGATCCCGCTCTGTAAAATAAAAATCCTTGAAATCTGAGCTGCTGCCTTTGTGCTGAGGATGACATGTTGGATTTTTCCAAAATGAAACATCCGTGAGAACATACCCGTATAGAACAGTCTCCAAAATTTCTGCAGCAAATCTGCTGTTTGCAACTATACTCTGAGATAAGCGTCAGTTTTTGTGAAGCCCACAAATAACGCAGACTGTAATTTGAGGTTCATTGATAAATCTCATGTGTATTTTCATATATTTTTCTATCTAGAGATACATGTAGCTGTTTGTAGTAGGAAAAAAATGCAGAAATCTAAATTTACATGAATTATTTGTCGCGTTTTCTTAATCAGTCACAGAGGTCACAGACGGAAGCTGTGACGTTCCTTGCCAATCATGATGATAGTCGAGCTTTGTACGCAATTCCTGGTAAGTATTTTATGGCTAAGACCAGGTATACTTTATGGTTACAATAATTAAAATAAAATGGCTAATAAAACTAGTGTATGGGGGGCTGTGTGCATGTGTGAAACTTATATGGAAGCACTTGCAAGAAAATAATGAACCTTTTTAAAAACTCCCTGAATGTCTTCAATGATTAAAAATAAAATGTGGTCTGACTTGTCCACGTCACAGTTATAGACCATGATTACTCTAATAATACACTAAATTGTACACTTCATTTCTGTTAAGCCCATTAAAGAGAACCTGTCACTATGAAGATGCAGAGAGAATAACTTGAATTTTAGTCTCTGAATCTGGGTTTGAGAGTACAGTGGACACAGAGATGGATGTCAGCCACAGAGTAGCTTCACCCACTGGACGCCTCAGAGATTAAAATAAATTAAATGCAAGTTATAATCTTTTTCCAATCCAGTAATTTCAGTCTGCTGAGCTCCTCCTGCTCTACAAGGCAATGTCCCCGCGGCTGGTTTTTCAGATGGTTTGCGGTTTTGCAAACCGTCTGAAAAACCGTCTGCAAACGAACACACCGGACTGCTATGTAAAACCCGTGCAGTCCCCACTGCATGAGTTTTCCGCCCGGCAGTTTTTCAAAACGCCGGCCACCTGAAAAACATTGTGCATGTTCCTTCTCCGTGCGGTTTATGAACATCGCAATGTGAAGGGGGAGAAAAGCCCTCCCCCTGGCGGCCGTGGGGACGGCACTAAAATAGGACAAGCCAACCGGTATTTGTCCTCTGCCGTGGGGATGAGCCCTAACATGATGCCGGAAAGTGGCTGCTTGGTCAGTTGACAGATTACTCTTTAAAATCGGTAGCCCAGGGAAAAAAGTGAATCATTGGATTTACTAACCTGTAGCTCATATGGCAAACATTTTCTGTAGCTACAGATAAAATTTCCACAATCTTAAGGTAGTACTCTGTTCCTTTCCTTCCTGTGAATGTAGTCTAGTTTATCAATTTTTTTTTAGGTATGTCTTGCATGCACAACCCTGGGATGGTGACATACAGAGCAGGGAGTGATATCTTGAAAGACAGGAGCTTGTTTACATTACTTACTGACAAGCTAACCTTTTAGAGCTCTGTAGCCTTGTGCACTACTGTTTACAAACCTCTTGCACTTATGTTACTGCAACAGGGTCAGCTAGGAACAGCAGAGTTTATATGCCAATCACTGCTATAAAACCATACACAGCCTAACCAGGAAGATTACGACTCTAAATTGACCATTCCAAAACGCAAATTATTTTTATTTTATTTTTTTTTTAAAACCATCTTTCAATTGATTTTTGCCCACGTGCCTTGTTGCATCTCTTCAGCTTAAGGTCCTGTGGTGCTGCCCTTACATTCTCCGGTATAATGTTTTTGATACACGTTCTAATTGGTAGCTCAATGTGCATAAGGTATTCAAGCCCTTAGGCAGCAAAGCAGCCCCAAAGCATGAGGTTTCCTCTGCTATATAGTTCATAGTTCTTACACAGTGTCATTCATTTTTTGCTTAAAGTTCCCCTTCTGTCTCAGAAGCATGTGAAGGCTGGAACATCAATGCAGTGTTTAGGCTGGCCGCAACTGGTTGTATTTTGTTTTCTCTAATTTCTGCCACATTTTATGATTTACCAATGCATTATTCCCGGTAACTCCAAAGGATTCACAGTTGGTTATTTATAACCATAAAATATTGGTTTGGTGTGTGTGACACCTGTTAAAAGAGGTTCAAATCGTAGATCTGAAGAACTTCCCAAAATCGGGAAACAAATTCTCAAATACTTTCCCTGGGGAGTTAATTGGGCCAAAAAGGCGTTCAAGGCTTTATCTTTTTAGGGGAAATGAGTAAAGCTGCTGATCTTCTGTAGCTGGGCTAGAGCGAAATCGTAATGCCTGTTTGGAACTCCCTCTGATCTGGTTACTAGTGGGGGACCTATCAAACAATTATGGTGCGTTCACACGGCAAGGGACAAATACTGGTCGGTTTATCCAACCAGTATTCGTCCTGTTTTGCGGCTGTCCCCACGGCCATGGGAGGGAGGCTTTTTCCCCGTGAATGGGAAAACCCCCCCCCCCTTCCATTGATTGCACAGTTTCCCGTCAAAAACTGGCGGGGAATGTGAAGGTACAATGTTTTGCGGGGGAAAACCCTGGGCATGGGGATTTTTGCAGGGTTTTTCCTGGGCCCCCTTGTACCCCTTTTTCGGCCGGTTTTTCAGACGGCCTGCAAAAACCGAAAAACCGTTAAAAAAAATCCGAAAAACCCCTGTGCCTGGGGATTTGCCCTTAGGTATTAAAAATGGACAGCTTATTTTAAGTTTTAGTGACATTTGAAGCTTCAGATTTTTTTTTTTTTTTTTCCCTTTTGTATTTCTTAAAGGTTTAGATTATGTAAGCCATGAAGATATACTTCCCTACAACTCTACTGATCAAGTCCCCATACAACATGAGCTATTTGAAAGGTTTCTGAGCTATGATCAAAACCAAAAAGGAATTTTGTTTCCTGTGTGATGCTGGGGTGTTATTGGATTTATACTTCAAATTTCCCCCTTTTCTTTTGAAGTACCACCATTTGTAGCGCGTGAAACACTTTGTGCATGGCAAGAGAAGAATCATCCGTGGCTGGAGCTGTCTGATGTGCATAGGGAGACCACTGAGAATATCCGTGTCACAGTGATTCCCTTCTACATGGGAATGAGGGTTTGTGTTATACTTTTTCAGCCATTTTTTGAACAGTCTCCTGTATAGCAGTTTTGTGGCCTTGGGGAAAAGGGCTTGTAAAAAACAGTAAGGGATAGCCCCTGTGGGATTTTGATGGGATTATCATGGGGAAAATTAGCAGCGTTTTATTGTAGCATCAAAGTAAATGAGATTTTTAGAATCTTATCTGCATTATGTGGAAAAAAATTGTTTAAAAAATTGATTGCCGAGTTTTTACTAAACCCAAAAATAGTTGAGGTATAGTAGGGGCATATCCATAGCGTGGGCCCTACACCAACTTTACTTGCACATTGTGAAGGCCAATACCCAGTCGCCGTCCAATGTTCTAGTGCACAGAAATGTTTGGAGGTATAGTAACAACTGAAGACTTGAAACACCAGCAACTCCCAGTGGACATAAAACAGCGTTCCTTTATTGTAAATGGCAATAATCCAAACGTGAACATTTGCAGGAGATACACAGGTTGACACATTTCGAGTACTAAAGACTTACTACTACCTACAAATATTGTGGCTTTAATATCCACTCATCATATTAATTTATATGCAGATTTTCTCCACATAATATAGATAAAATTCTAAAAATCTCATTTACTTTGCTGCTATAATAAAACTCATTTTCCCCATGGATATTCCACATCCTATATACCACTTTATGTTGCTGGTATTTCAAGTCTTCAGTTACACCCTGTATAAGCCTTATCCATGTACAAATGTAATACGTAACCCTTCACTCACCCCCTCATGATTAGGGGGTGAGTGAAACTTCTCCCTATGTGGCGCTCTGGCTGTTCTGCATCCTGATGTGAATTGGGTTGTAATCTCCTTTTGCATTAGCTTCTGTGCAATATCTCCCATGTAAAAAATGTGACTTTTAGCCCTGCCCCCAAAAGTAGAAAATAACAATGTTTGTTATATTACTGTATTCCCTATACTGTAAAGGCCTAAGTATCAGAAAAAAGGTAAAGTAACCAAGCATGTACTTTTAAAAAAAAAAAAAAAAAAAAAAGGAATGAGGGTAAACAGCCCAGTGATAAAGTAGTTATAAACTGTTTATAAAAAAGAAAAATCCAACTTTTTAAATCCTCTGCTGCTCCTAAGTTGATGGTTTCTTGTTCTTTCACCTGTGTTGACGCTGCTGCATTGATTGTCCCAAAATTTGATTTTAAATCCCCACTTGTGGTATGGTTGTCTACACAATGTGTGGCTGGCATGGTTACATGTCAAGCTATGTCTACACTGCACTGGATAATTTTTGTATTTAGTTTTTTTTGGTGTCTTCCCATACAATTGTATGGGTGATGGGGGAAAAAACGGCTGGTTTTCGGGCTTTTTTTTTTGTGCAGTGTGCCTAGCCTTGGTTGCTTGTCTTCCACTAAAAAAAATGTCCTGTTTTATTTTGATTGGGGAAAAGTTAGTGTAATCTTAAACATAAGATGGGGGTGTTCTAGCCGAAAAAACTTTTGTGGGGTTTTTAAAATTTTATGTGATGAATAAACTTTTTCCTCCCTCCCTTGCAGGAAGCTCAGAATTCCCATGTCTACTGGGTAAGAAAACTTTTCCCTTTTGATAATAAAGAAAAATGCAGTCACAAATTAGTACACCGCTGAAAACTTGAAAATCTTGTAACTTTTTTTTTTTTTTTGGTCACCTTCTGCCATGAACGTGTAAGGGTCAGAAATATCTTCCGATACCAATTTTTTTTAATGTACTGAGCTGTTTCTGGTGAAAAAGGCGAACGGATTTATTGAGATTCCTATCACCAACCAGCTTACACAGAACTTAATAGAGCCAATGGAGAATTTAATTGACGTACACTACAAATTGTGCAACTGTGGGAGAAATAAGGTTTAAAAAAAAAAAAAATTTGATACAAAAAAATTACCTGTACTCTACACAGACCGTGGTGTTTTTTTGTTTTTTTTTTTTTTTTCCCCCTGCTGTTTTAGGGCGCCGGCTTTTTTAGGAACATGTTGTAAAATCGACAAGTCCCGAGGAAATTTTAATATTGAAGTCTATGTAAACCACCAGACGGTTTTATTTTTCGGCGCGATTTTTAAAAGGTTCTGCTGAAAAACTGCCCAGGTGTTTTTATAAAAGGTATATGAATTTTGCATACATTAAAAACTGCCCAAAACATACACCAAAAACCCCCCAAAAAACTTGTTTTGGGAAACCCCGTGCTTTTGGACAAAGTAAAATACTCGGGTTAAAGCGTTTTTTAGATTTTGGTTTTCGACAAGCTTTTTTTTGTCCTATGCTGTGTAGATCCAGCACAAAAACATATTGGCAGCACTCTACAAACTCTGAGACAGTTAAACAATATGTGAACTATTTCAAAATGCATTACTGCTACTTTTTGGGTACTTGAGAATAAGGTTCTTAACAGGGCTGTGGAGTCTGAGTCAGTGCCTATTTTGCAGGAGTCGGAGTCGTCCTAAAATGGACCGACTCCTAACATATATAATAAGTTGTTTCAGTTAGTTTGCAGGCAGAGGCAATTTTAATCAGTATTTACCTTTCTTATACATAATGTGATTGCAAGTATTAGATCTGCTTGTTCTGCAGAATTTGTCAGTAAAAGCATTTTTATGTTTTGCTCCCTTAAAAACAAAAAGTAAATTTTTATTTTTGTTAGTATTTGGGAAAAATTTCCCTTTTTTTTTCAGCCTACCTGATCCTTTTGGGTTGAATCCCATTCAGTCTTCTTCCAAAATCTGGTCTCTTTTCAAATTTAGAAGATCAAAAAAATTGTTCCCCTTTTGCTTGTCAGTGTCTGTTCTACCCAAAAAAATTGTTTTTGTATAATAACTGATAAAAGAGATTTTAACCTTTCTACAGTTAAGTTTTCACTTAAACATGCGCCATGTTGAGGGGTCGGAGGTTTTGGGAAAGGGGGAGTCGGGGCTTTGGCTTGCCACAACCCTGGTTCTTAATGCACCTTTTTGATCAAAACTGTAAGGGCCCACGGATTGTTTGCATGTGGAATCGGCTGCCACCATTTTGGTTGCCCCTCCACAACCCGTGTTTTGTTTTTAAATTCAGTTTTTAGATTGTAGTTGAAACTTTTTGAAAGTATGGCGGCCTGGAAGGGCCACCAAATGAGGGGGGAATGTTATGTTAGGTCTCATTGAATTTAAGCACATTGTCATGGTGGAAGGCTCCGTTTGATTGCATAAGCCCCCCTTTAAATTTTCTGTTCCAAAAAAGTGCAAATGCTTTGAATAGTTCTTATTCTTGATTGACTCCCTTTGGGTTTTTGGAGTGCTACCCAATGGTAGTGGTTTTTTTTGTTTTTTTTTTCTCTTCCCCCCCCCCCCCCCCCCTCTCCCCCTTTTCACCGGCCAGGCTATGCATACTTTTCTTAAAATTTCCCCACTCCCAAAAAAAAAGTTAAAGAGGCAGGTTAGTAAGCACTTTGCCTATTCTTCGAGTAAAACAATGTAACTTAACTCTAGTTGGCATGCCATTTGGGATTTATCAAGTACATGCCATGGAAAATTGCAGTTTTATGAACTGATTAAACCTGTGTTGAAGTCTCTGGGGGACTTTTAAAAAAAAAAAAAAAAACCTGCTCCTGCTCTGTCAATAATTTCAATGTTTGCATGACCTCCGTAGTGGCGTTACTGCATCCGTCTGGAGAACCTCGGGGTTGAAGTAGTTCAGTTAAGAGAGCGTCACTGGCGGATTTTCAGCCTTTCGGGTACATTGGAAACTGTGGGGTCGTGGGTTGTGGGAAAGGGGAAGGTCTCAAAATTTAACTACTGCAGTTTTTTTGATCTGGGGGTATAATTTTTACACTTTTTTGTTCCAATTCGGAGCCGACTTTTTAAGGGAAAAGCCGTTTCCCGTACGTAGTCATGTTCTCTGCAGGCCTCCCCGGCCATTGTGGTAGATTCCCCCCCCCCCCCCCGTAACTTTAACCATGGTAAACCATGTAATAGAGAACTACGTCTGCGTAAATGGCAGTGAGTAGAAGGGGCTTTGTGTTTTATTAGTTCGCAATTAAAAATTTTGGAGATTATTTTTCTCTGCTCATTTTTTGTGAACAGATTACTTTTTAAAAGTTGGCTTCTTGTGTTTTGGGGAAATTCGGTTTGGCGACCTGTGGTTCCCCTTTTGATGTTAGAATTCCTCCTTTTTCTCTGGAAAGTAACAAGGATGAGAAAACGCCCCCGTCTGGTTTCAGGTGTGTGTAATATAAGCCTTGATGAAAAAACACTTTTGAAATTTATAAAACCATTGTGTTCCAGGAGGGGGCTCGGCTATATTTGCTTCCTCGATCCCAGTATGTCTAGTTTGAGAGGAGGATTTGTGTGGGGATCCACCTACAGAAGCTGCTGCATTCACAGTGAACTCCCTCACAGCTGAGCCTTGTCCCAGTTGAACATCCTTCCAAATCACCCAAGAGCCTGTTGGGACTTCAAATAATTTTATTTTTTTTCCAGGTTTTTTTCTCCAATAAAGTTGTACATTTTAACTGAAGTGTATAATTTGTGACCTGATTTTAAACGTTATGTTGTCCGAGGCAGCTCCTAGGACATTGCATAATACGCGAAGCGCGTTATTTCTAGTGTGGAAGACTGAGTAATGGGTTAAAAGAATGAGAGTATCCCTGTGTCATGTTCCACCCCCTCAGATCTAGCATTCAACATAACACAATTTATCCGTTGTGTTCTTTTAATAGTAAAGAGACACTTTTCATGTCCACTTTTGTCATAGGTTGGCAGGCTGCTAGTACAGCAAAGGCGGCGCTCTGACACAATCTGCTGTACAGATCCAGCATCATCTGAGGAAAGTTCATCACTGAACATGGACATTGCTGTAATGTCAGACTTAAAGGGGTTTTGCCACGATGTAATGTTGACGTGGGATCCTCCAAAATGGGTATTTAATCACTTTTCTAAATATATGTGATTACAAAAAGTGAAGCCTTTGAGAGCTACAGGCTGCCTTACCTGCCCTTAGTTACTTAAAAGCTTGCATTAGATAGGACCAGGCAGAGTGACAGGGGCACACTTCTTATCTGATGAGAGGGAGCATGAAGGAGCTTTCAAGGGGCTGTGGAGAAATATGTTGTCTTTTGTATACAGAATCCACTAGTTGTAGTGTGATTATTTGAGTGAACATTGCACACGATCCCTTATGCATGGCTCTGTGCTCTCTCAGCTGTTTACTTTTGCTTCTTAGCAGATAAGGCACTTCTTGGCAAATCCACTTTAATAGTTGCTTTAGTTGGAGATGTCTTAAACTCGTATAGAATAATTCTACTAAAAGGGTTTTCCAGTTTTATATGTACCAACCAAAACACAAAAATAGATAACCAGTTGTATTAAAAAGTACATTTACTGAAAAACATAGAAAATAACCAATACATATAGGACAGTGCAAGGATGTAATAAAATAGTAGAGAACACTCCCCAAATACATGTACAATAATGGCATATATGTACTAACAGACTGGAGTATATAATGACCCCAAAGGGCTAAAGAAATAATGGCAAGGGGATACAGACCCTAAAGTGCCAAAGAAGACCCTGGCGAAGCTGCAATGAAACGCATGTTGGGTCGTTTTTAGCACGTTATGGTCTGTATCTCCTTTTCTTCATCCTTTTTGGTATTTTGCTACCTACTTTTCTAGTTTAGTCTGAAGCATTTATATAGACGTTACGGTGGGATATTTTTTCCTTTGTGCCGTCTGTATCTTGGTAATTTTTTTCAATTAGTAACTTTTTTATACAGTTGGGTATCTATTTTTGGTTTGTGTATATTCTGATTGTACCCTTTTGGTTTTCTATTATTGTGATACTATATACACTTTTGGTATGAAAAGATTTGCAGCTAACAATTCCTCCTTGCCTTCGCAGCAGATGGGCATCAAAAGATCCAGACCAGTAGAGAGATATCCACAGCATGCACTCTCTCAGAATATAATACAATGAAGTAAAGACTGAATAAGTATGTGCAGAGTTCAAATACTTATTCAAAGAGCTGGCTGCAGAGGGAGTGAGTGAGCATGCAAGTCCACAAGCACTTAGCTCACATGGTGTATTGCATGCTGTACGCACTGCAATATGCCGGGTGTTTTGGATGTGTGTGCTGGCCAGCGCATACTTTTAAACCACTGACAGCCGGCTCCCATTCTCTTCCACTCTTGCGCGCCAGGAAGGAGCGACAATGTCCATTGTTTTCCCCTGTTGCGTATTCCCCAGGAAAAGCGTCGGTATTCATAGCTCTCAGAAAGAGCTATGAATTACCTTAATTGCAGGGCGTATTTCGGGTGTATTATAGCGCAATTATGCACAGAATTACAGCATGTGGACAAACCTTTAGTCCCCATCGGTGTGATGTATTAACCAATATATTAGAAGTACACATTCCTATTAAGAACACCAGGTAGCGCCATACTATGCAACTTGATGTCACAAGGCTAGGTTAATGAGCTGTGTGTGTTGCATTTCTCAAATGTCTCAAAAATGCATGAAAAGTAGATGTTTTGTAAATAACTAAGAACACAGGTGAAATTTTATGGTGAAAATAAAACACATGCATTTAAAAAAACCAAACATTTGCTTGTGTTTTTCAACGCTGCATCAATTGGATCCTAAACGGATCCAACACGCAACTGTGTGTTAGGCCGTGTTCACACGGCTTATTCACGGCGGATTTGTGCGCCGTATTGAGCGCACAAATCCGCCGTGAATACGGGGCGGGGCTGGAGCGCGGGGGGGGCGCCGCTCCCGGCCCATAGGCAATGCATTGTTTACGGCGCGGTCCCCGCCGTAATAATGTGATGTCACTTTCTCCCCCGCGGCGGATTCGCCGAGCGGGGAGGAGCGACAGATTCCACTGTTCTCTATGAGAGCAGTGGATTACCGTAATGACTCCGACGGATTGGGTATTTTAAGCGCAAATCCGGCGCGGAATACGGCGCCAATCCGTCGGCAAATAAGCCGTGTGAACGGGGCCTTATGGTGCGATCCTGCTGCATCCAATCACTTTAAATAGGGCTCCTGCGTTTTTCGGACCAATGGATCCGAAAGACGCAATGAGACACGTATCAGCGATCACTTGTGTGAACGCTGTTGCGCGTTTCATATTAAAAGCGATGTTAATCACATTGCTATTTGTTAGCTGCATGTTTGGGGTCCGACAGACAGATCCAAACATACAGCTAAAAGTGTATGCAACACAGAGTAAACAGGCCGTGTGAACATACCCTTATGCTCATTAAAGGGGTATTCCCACTTCATTGATGAGCTTCAAACATAGTCCAGGGTAAATAAAGACTGTTCCCAATTACATTTCTCCATATTTTTGCTTCTGTTCAGAGGTAGGAGCAGTTCTTATCTTCTACTTTTGCATTGGCTACCCCTCTCTGCCCTTAAAGGCTGTAGCAATGGTCGGGAGGGTGATCTCACTCCCTGTTGTGTTCCTGATCTTGAAAGAGGAATGGTCATATTCCTTACTGACCAGCTTTAGCCTCTTACAGCTCTGTAGCCTTGTGCACTACAGTTTACAAACCAGCTGGCTTTGTTACTGTAACAGGATCAGCTAGGAACAGCAGAACCGATATGTCAGTCACCGCTGTATACCCACCCACATCCTGACCAGGAAGCAAAAACCATTACTCCATTTTAAAGGGATTGTCTCACCTTGCTGTTTCGAAGAGCCAACAGGCAGTTTCAGACTCTTGCTTCCTGGTTAGGCTGTGAGTGGTTGTACAGCAATGATTGACATATTAACTCTGCTGTTCTAAGCTGATCCTGTTATTTTATTATTATTACTTATTTTAAAGCGCCATTGATTCCAGGGCGCTGTACATTCAAGGGGGTAACATACATAACATAAGTCAAACAAGTACAGTGATACTGTTGGTGACATGAATGCAGGAGGTTTGTAAACTGTAGTGCACAAGGCTACAGAGTTCTAAAAGATTAAACCTTGTCAGTAACAAGGATAAACAAACTGTGTTGGAGGTAACACTTGGTAGGGAATGAGTCAATATTGTCAGACAGAGCTGCTGAAGCAATGAAAGCAGAGATAGATGGTACCCTAAAGAAACTTATGTACACAAGCAATATATTTGGTAATAGTTTTTATTTACCTTTGCCTACATGGTTAAAGCTAATCATTATAGCACTTGAGAACTCCTTGAAATGGAATGTCAACAAATTTTTTTTTTTTTGTTCTACTAATTAAAACCTGATACATATTCCTTTATTCTTAGCTGTTTTTTATTTTCTGATTTATAGTTTTTTTTTAAAATTTTTTGTTTATGGCATATTTTTTTTATCAAACAAACACATTGTGTGAATGTTTCTTTCCATTTATGAGGTTTCTCTTAGGCTGGGTTCACACGACTTATTCATGGCGTGATTGTGGGACGGATTTCGCCCGCAATTATGGCTTTTTCTCGGCAGTGGGGGAGGGGGGGCCGTCAGCTCGCCGGCCCCATAGACATTCATTATCCATGGCGCGGGGATTCGGCATACGGCGGGGAATTGGAAACCCAAATCTGCCCCAAAAAACCGGTGAACGGGTTTTAATCTTTTAGCATTTTATTTATTTTTTTTAGTCCAAACTAATCTAAATTCCTAAATTTCAATGTGAACCATCTAAAAAAATCTTGTTTTAAATTAATTTGCATTTTATTGTATAAAATATTTGTACAAAGAAAAACTGAATTTTTAAAATTTTTGGGTCAGAAACCTTTTCAGAATATCCTTACCCCAAGGTGAGATTTTGGAATCCAGAGTGGGGAAAATTTTGAAGTTCTTGTTTTCTTCCATTCCCAAAAATTGCCCCAACATTTGTTTTCTCACCAAGTGCTTGCTTATTGTCCTTTTGCCCGTCCCGGCTTGTGCAGTTAAAATTTTTGTCCCTGGGTCCTTAGACAGCTCTTTGTTTTGGAAAGGGGGGGAGGGGTTGGAGGGTTTGGATGTGGCCAAAGTGTCTTTTTACAGGTAATGAGCTCAAAAAGGTCAATTATAAGGTAATAAGTGCAGAGTAGGGGGTTTTTAGTTTTTTTTCCGGGTCTGTGAGCAGAATTCTTGCGGTTGGTGGGTGATCAAATACTTTTTCATTATAAAATGTAAATTTAATCACAATGGGGTTTCGGATTTTTTTTAGTTCTGTTTCCCTGGGTGAAATTTACTCATAAATCAAGACCCTCCATTCTTGTGGGTGGGAAAACTTGCAAAATTGCCAGTGTATCAAATACTTATTTTCCTGTTTTCGGTATATGTATATAAGTATGGGGCAGACATCTTTCCAGAGATGCTTTACTGTGGCTATACGGTCATGGGATCTTCTGCAGTGGAGAGGACTCATTGCCCACTGCAGGAGAGTATTGTGAGCATGCTCTGTGGCCTGGGAAGGAAAGGTGAGCTGGTCATTACCTATTGGTGTCTCCTTTCATTGTAGTCCTGATGTAGTGATGAGGCTGCTGGAAAGTTGTTTCCATAGCACAGGCAGCTGATCCTTAGGGTATGTTCACACAACTTTTTGGATCTGTTTTTTTTTTACCAGAAAGAAATGACCAAAAAATGCAGATGCGTTTTTGGGTGCATTTTCGGATCCATTTTTCAATCTATACATGGTATACACTAGATAAAATGCAGGCAAAGAACTTGAGACTATTCTCAAATGATACCATCACAGATTTTTGGTTTAAAAAAGGTAGAATCTTTAGGTAATACAGTAAAGGCCATTGAGTTTTTTGATCTAGAAATGTTTAAAATTTTTAGAAAACCTAATGACTCATTTTCACTTAGATGGAAAGTGGTTAAGTAGTAGTGTAAAAGGAAGTCCAATGGGGGGAAAAAGCATTTACATGTGTTTCAGAGGGAGCAAAACAGCTTTTAATGTGGTTCAAAAGGGAGCAAAACGCTTTTACATGTGTTTCAGGGGAAACCCAATAGAGGGAGCTAACAGTTTTTTACATGTTTAACCCCTTACCGCCGGGGCCAGTTTTTGGCCTCTCTACAGAGCCCCATTTTTGAAATCTGTCAGGTCATTTTATGTGAGAATAACTTTTTGCATTTTTAAACCTATCCATGTGATTCGAGTTTGGGTTTTCTCGGGGACACATTATATTTTAAGTAGAAAGAAATTTTGGTCCAAAAATTCTTGTTTATTTGGAAAAATATCAAAATTGTGAAAAAATTTTGAAAAATTTCCCCAATTTTTTAATTTCAAAAATTTTGCATGTAAGACAGATAGTTTTCCATCAATATTTTATAACTACTTTCCCCATATTTTGCTGTAGTTGGCCCTAATTTTTTAAAAAATGCTTTTTTTTTTTTTTTTTTTTTTTTACAAATTTAGGGGCTTAAAATTTAGTAGTTTTTTTTCAAAAAATTACAAGAAATTTTTTAGGGACCAGTCCATTCTAACGTGATTTTTGATTGGCCTGAATGTTAGATACCCCCATAAATGACCTCTTTAAAGAAACTAAAACCCTTTAAAAGTATTAAAAAACGCATTTAGGAATTTATTAACCCCCATTAGGTGTTTCACAGGAATTAAAGCAAAGGGGAAGTGAATTTTAAAATTTTTTTATTTTTTTTTGCAGATTTTAAATTTTTTATGCATTGTTAAAGTACGTAAAGTATCAGGGAAATAAAATTTATATTGATTCCCCAGATTTCCCGTTTTCAGAATACCCCATATGTGGCCCCTAGTGCATTTTTTGGGCTAAACCCAAAAGCCAGAATAGGGGGGCCCCTAATGGACTTGGGGGTCTCTTTTTTATAACGATTTTATTAAGGGGCCTTTTCATTTGCGGACCCCAAAAGGGCTAAAAAATTAAAAAACCCCCTAAAAAACCCCAATTGGAAACTACACCCCTTAAGGAAATAAACCAGGGGTTAGTGAGCATACGCCCACAGGTGTCACAAAATTTTTAGCGTTAGGCTGTGAAATTTTAAAAAACATTTTTTTTTTCCAATAATCTCAATTTTAGCGAAATTTTTAATTTTTACAAGGCATCCGGGTAAAAAAAACACAAAAACCTTTTTAAAATTTCCCCAAAAGTTGGGCAATCCCACTGGGGGTAAAAACGCTTTTTGGGGTCATGGCCAGGCGTTAATGGAGGGAGTGTTACTTGGATTTTGGAACGCAGTTTTTTGGGGGGGAGCCCGCATTTAAAAAGCCCCAAAATACAAACGGGAGAAACCTTCCAAAAAGTCCCCCCTTTTTTGGATTGCACGCCTCTAGATCTCATTGGGGGTGTATTGACATTTTGGGTGCACGGGAGTTCAAAAGTTTTTTTTTTTTGCATTGGGTATGAAAATAGGGGAAAACCAGTCCCCCATTTTTTTTTGGGGTTTCAATTTTACACGTTCACCGTGCAGTATCAATGAAGGTATTTTTACTATGGGGGTGGGTTTACAATTGAAATGAATAATTTTTATATTTTTTTTGTTTTTTACTTTTACCAATAGAAATGGTCTATAAAAAATTGGTTTTTATGTTGTCCTGTTTGATAGCATAATTTTCAGTTTTTGTATAGGAGTGATTTGGGCTTGTTTTTTGTGGGAGGTTGACTTTTTTTAGTACCATTATGGGGGGATACCCGCTTTGATCACTTTTTTTAAAAGGTTTTTTTGTGGCATTTTGAAAAAAAATACAGCTTTCTGGTATGTTTTTTTTTTTTTAACGGGGTACCGTTGCAGTTAGCTGACGTTATTATCAGCAGATCGGTTCGAAAAGGATACCCAATTTGTTTTTTTTTTTTAATGTTTTAAAGCTTTTAACAATAAAAAACTTTTATTAAAAAAGGGAAAAAAACGTTTTGATCGATAGTTGGAGCCAAAATTTTTATTTTTTGTGTAGGGGAGTGTGTAGGGGCTTTTTTTTTTGCGGGATGATTGGCGTTTTTATTGGTATTTTTTTTTTGGGGGGGACCAGACTTTTTGATCAGTTTTAATCCTTTTTTTTGGAAGGGCAGGGTAAAGAAAATACTGTAACCAGTGTGTTTTTTTTTTTTTTTATTTTTCACAGATCCCCGTGCAATCCAGACCAGTTAGCTTTACTTCGGGCGATACGATTACGGCGCCCCTATTTATATAGTTTTTTTTTAATTTGGAGCACTTTAAAAAAAAAAAAAAGTGTTTTTTTTGGGTTTTTAAATAATATTTATGCATCGCTGTTTCTGAGAGCCCTAATTTTTTTATTTTTCGTATAAAAGGACTTGAAGAATTTTTTTTTGGGGGATAAACTGAGTTTTAATTGGACCACTTTGGCGTTTTTTTAGTTAGTGACGCTTTTTTTTCCATTTATGTGTGCGGATGAACAAAAATGCAATTCTGTGAGTTTTTTTGTTTTTTGTTTTTTAGGGCTTCACCATGGGTTAATTAACGTGACAGATTTATAGGGTGGATCGTTACGCAGCGGCGATACCAAATATGGTATTTTATTTATTTTGATCTTTTTTGGGCGATTGGGTTTGTAAAAGGGGGGGAAAATGGGCAGGTATGTGTTTTAAATTTTTTTTTTGTTTGTGTTTTACTTTTTTTACTTTTTTTTTTTTACTTTTCACTTTTTTTTTAATTTTTCCAGTGGGGATTTTAACTGCAAACCCCACTGGGGAAAAAACAAACTTGATTGCTGTTTTAAGAGGCGATCTGTGCACAGCGTTACTGCTGTGCTAGGTCGCCCCTGGCAATAGTGAACCTGCCCCCAATGCATTGGGGCATGGTGACTCACCCAATACCATGCATTCAGACAGATCCCGGGGAGTTGGTAGGAGAGGGGAGCGGTTCGTGCCCCTTGCCTCGCCCATCGTAGGGGGAGGACCACTCCCCTGCCTGCGGCATATTACGCGGCCCTGCGGCGCGGGAATGATGCGTTTTTCACCCCTGGCCGGACTCACTCCCGGGGGTGATGGGGGATGAAGCCACGGTAATTTACCCGGGGGCCATGCCGCGACGCCAAGGGCCCCCGCAAGCTGCCGATCGCCAGGGGGTATGCAAATTTCCCTTTCGGGGGAAAAATCATTCCCCCTAGGGGGGTATGCATAGCCCCAAGTCGGGAAGGGGGTTTTTCTTTTAAAATCACTTTTTATATATATGTATAAAAGCCGTTTTTTCAGTATAAAATGGGTGTTTCTATAAATTATAGAAGTTTTTAATAAATATATTGTTTATTATTGAATGAGTGCTTTCTGTATAATACTAAAACCACTTAACATTCTCTAAAAACATTTGTCTAAAAAATTAATAAATTATTAGTAAAAAAAATTTTTAAATTTTATAAACCCATTTTTTAAAAAACTGTTTTTTTACCATTCAATATATAAAGTGATTTTAAGATTAAACAGTAAAATGCTGTTCGCTTCCCCTATTTTTTTGGGGCATTAGTTACAAAATTCAAACGTTCTTCTAGATCAAGTTGACCTTAGGGGGTGATTTGTGTTGACACTTTAAAATTTTTAATCCAATGTGCTTTTCATATGAAAAGCGTATCCAAAAAATGTTGCGTTTTTGGATCCAGTTTTCAGGTTCCAAAAGCGCATTCTATTGTTTCCTATGGCGATTTCACTTGAGTAAAATGCAAGTAGAATTGACATGTCAATTCTTAAAACGGATTTGAAAAGTCGCAAGTAACAATGCATCAGCGATCACTTGTCTGAACGGAGATGCGTGTTTTACATTGAAACCAATGTCAATCAAAAAGGGACATTTTTGATACGGGGTTTTGGGGCCCCAAAACGTTGTGTGAAAATCCCTTCGGGGGGCATAAAGGAACTTTATTTTTTTTTATAATTTTTTTTTTTTGTTTATTTGGAAAAAAAAAAACACTAAAAAAACCGGAGAGTGGGGACCAAGCAGCCCCCACTGGGGTTTTTTCTGTGACTGCCCCTAAGAGGCTCGATTTTTTTGGAGAGGGGCCAAATTTTCAGCAGCTTTTCATGTCTTTGAGGACAGGTCCTGCTGTACTCGATCAGATTCGTTTTTGTAACAGAGGTCCGAACACTGCCACATTTGTTGAGTAAAAACAGAAACCTCACAAACCCCGTCAAGGGAGAAGGAAAAAACCCACCCGCTTAATAAAAAACCGCCAGTTGTTTTCGCCCAAAGGTGCTCGTCTATGTGGGAAGCTTTTGGTCGCCCCCTGGGATGCTACCGGCTGCTGCCCACCTTCCGCCCATTTTGGGGGGGGTTTTCCATATGGGCCGTCCCCGGGGAGCAAGTGCATCTGCGGGAAACATGGGGGGGGCGATCAGCAGGCTACCCACCGGGCCGGAGCGTTCAAGGGAAAACAAAACCCCACAAGACCGGTGCCAAACCCAAAGGGGGGCCGCAGGATTGAGAACAAAGGGAAGAAACCTGTGCGGCGGGGGCGGGGGTCAACCGCCCGGCGCCCCCTTGCGCCCCACGTGTGCAGCCTCCTCCAGCGCCCTGCCAGGGCGACTTCCCCGCGATTGTTTTCTTTGTCGTCCCCTTTTTAATTGAAAAGGTCTGGAGGCTGTGGAGCTCCCGTGTAATGCATGAAAGTCATCGGGAAGTACGAGATCAATTCTCCATGATCTCTTACGGTGTTGTTATATAGGATCGAGCGCATTGAGCTCCGTCATATGGGTGATCACATGCGGCCTCTGAAGCCTTAGGCTGGATACACAGAGGGTCTTGTGTATGAAAACTGTCTGGCAGTAAGACTTTTTTTTGTTGCCAATAGCAACCAATCAGAGCTCCCCTTTAATTATTCCAGAGCACTATATGATATAAAAGCTGTACTCTGGTTGCTATGGGCAACAACAGTCTTCATACATAAGGCCCATAGTGCTTTTTGCATCCCAGTAAGGTCACATAACGCGCTACGATATTCTATCTATGGAAGCCGAGCCTCAGCCGTCTATTGTATGGCGATTTCTTGGGAGACTGGGTGTACATGGTTTCTGCCACTACCACCCTATATGGTGCCACTATAAAAATTCAGCCTGCACCCAGGTCATCACCCAGTATATGGCTGAGAAGCCAGTGTATACCGCAGGGTAGCCATAGCTGAAGCTGAGCAAACGTAGTCAATTTGTGGTGATCACTGGTTTCTGCCCTATGGGCTTTATAAATGGACCAGACCCTTGTACTGTGTGTATGAGCAAACATCAGTCCATAGCTGCACCAGCATATGTATGAATACCTTTCAGCAGGTACTCGGACGTATGTGGGAGATGTAGGACAACTTCATAGTGTGAACGTACGCCAAGTGCTGCGAGACAGAGCGCGGGCCTGGTTGACATCAGCTTTTGAGTTTCCGGCCGAAACGGATGGAACCAATCTGTATCAGTAACGGGCATTAAAGGGGTTGTCTCACTACATCGATTCATCTTACCTCAGTCCTGTTTTCTCAGTTTTATTTTCGAGTTTAGGGTCAGTTTACTGGCTACTACTGGTCTGCAGTGACGAGCTGCTGAGGACACCAGGTCTGTAGCTATAGTGACCAGCACTGGCAGCCTATCAGGAAAGACCGAACAGGTCTGTAGCTATAGTAACCTGAGGAGCTGATGCAGCCCTTACAAGAGGCGATATCTAGGAATAGGTAGAACATGGTTAATGGACACAGATTGCAAAGTGACCATAAAAACACAGAGCTCGCATCCAGCTTTTATCACTGCAAGGACAGGTTCATGGGAGAAAAGTCTGAAACACAGGCAGCACACTGCATACCAGGGGGTCTGAAAAAACCTAGGGCCACATGAATGAAAACGGTCTTATTATTTATTTTATTTTAAACCGCCATTATTTCCAGGGCGATGTACATTCAAGGGGGATTACATACATAATATACCCTGTTTCCCCAAAAATAACACAGTGTCTTATCAATTTTTGCTCCTAAAGATGAGCTCAGACTTCTTTTTAGGGGCTGTTTTTTTTTTCTATGAACAAGAATTCACATTTATTGTTGAACAAAACATCAACATGTATTAATATACTGTAGTGATTTCATCACAAACATCAGCATAAGCAGCCAAACTCTGAATTGCATAACTAAAAATGCACTAGGTCTTATTTTCGGGGAAACAGGGTATGTCAAACAAGTACAATGGTGACGATGAATGACTAACAACTGGTAGAGAGGACCCTGCCCGTGAGGGCTTACAATCTACGACAGAGGAGGAAAGAGACAGAAGGTCTAAAACTCACTTTGTTGCCCATAGCAACCAATCAGAGCACCTCTTTAATTTCATACACTGCTCTGTATGGTTGCTATGGGCAACAAAGTGAGTTTTAGCCCTAAACCGTTTTCATACATGTGGCCCTTAGAGTTAAAAAGTTGCACTGATATGTTTAAAAATATTTTTTTCCTTGTCAAAGCTGCCCATAGCCTCTAAAGAGTTGTCCATTTTTTGTAAAATAAAATAAATTGAAGCTATTGGTTCCCTGATAAAATAAAAAAATAAATAAAAAACCCTCCGTTTCATCGCTGACCAGTCGAGCTACCCTTTACTTCGCCACTGCAGCTGCTGATTGGCTGCATCAGTCACGTGCACTATAGACATCACCATTTGGAGTAGCACGTGCTGCCGATTAAATTAAACAGAAGAAGAGGGAGAGATGGCCTCAGAGTCAGTGCTGAAACATAGGTGAGGAAGAAGGTGAGTATGAGTTTATCAGGGTAGCAATACCTTTAATTCATGTATGTATTTTTTTTACAAACGGACAAGCCCTTTAAGGCCATAAGTCATCCACACAATACCTAAGTACATGGTTCATCACATTTTTGACAATGTTCCTTTAGTTACATATGTGTCTCAATCGACTTCTATGGGATGTACAAGGCGGTCACCTGCAAGTGCATTGTTATTCCTTGACATTGTTATTCCTATGACATAGTGTTCCAGGTCCTTCTCAATTGCAAAAGTTTCCATGTTGCTCAGTCCTAATTTACATCACATCCCAAGATTTTCTTTTTTTCAGGATTGCATAAAGCTTCTGTAATAAACCTAATTACTATTATTTCATTTCAATTAGGACGAGTATCTGTTAAAGTTCTCAGCAAAAAAATAAAAAAAAATTTAAGAAAAGTGGACCGGAGACATAAAGCCAACCAGATCCGCAGACAGAGGAAAGATGCTGTAAGTATATCCATACATATTCTTAGGCCTGGTTCACATCTGCACTGTTCTTACCGTTATCCTGCTCCATCATAGGACGAGAAAACCAGAGATCATAGCCGTGCTGGATCCATCTCATGATGGACATTAGCAACGGCCGTTGGAACCCATTGGATATAATGGTATCCGTTGGGTGTCTACATATATAAATATATATATATATATATATATATATATATATCGTTACTTTGTGACGATAAACAGCTCACTTTTTGGAGTTTCTCACCGATCCACTAGTGAATATCCCAAAAAAGTAATAATGTGGACAAATATAATGCAATTCAAACTTTAGGGTATGTTCATACTATGTGTTGGATCCATTTTGGATCCAAAAAACGCATTCAAAAGCACTGCGTAAATCGTATCCAACATGCAGGTGCGTATTTGGATGTGTTTTGGCTGCAACAGATGTCTATGTAGATGAAAAAATAAAAAAGTTATGGCTCTTAGAAGGCGAGGAGGGAAAAACGAACGTGAAAAAATAGGCCTTGGTGTTAAGGCGTTAACGACAGATGGTCATGATTTTTTGGCGTCTTTATTTATTTTTTTTCTCTCCCTGTCTTCCAAGAGCCATAAGGGTATGTTCACTCGGAGTTTTGGATCGGAAAAACGCATTCAAAAGCGTCACGTCAAATGTATCCAACGCATATCCAACATGCAGCTGCGTTTTGGCTGTAGCAGGATCGCACCCTATAGTGAATATAAATAGGGCTCCTGCTGCGTCAAACAGATCAAGAATTGACATGTCCATTCTTTGAACGGATCCGAAAGACACACTGACTATCGCTCGTCTGAACGCCGATGCATGCTTTACATTGAAAGCAATCGCCCCCCCTCCTCCCCCCCCTGCGTCACGGGAGTGTGCGTCGATCAGCGCAACTCCCCCCACACCCGGCGTAATTGCGGGGCGTACTGTACACCCCGCAATTACGCCGTGTGAACATAGCCTTAGGCAGTCCCATTCAAAAGGAAACAATTGTGTCCATGTAGGTAGCTGAGGATAACTGGAGGACATGCTGCTAGCAGCTTCTACACACAACGTTTCGAAGAGCCTACATCATGGAAGTGGGAGTACCCCTCTATAGCTGGTCTCCTTAACAAACATAATACATATATTTTAAAAATTCTCAAAAGTATGTAATATACCTAACAACCAAATAATTATATTAAAAAGGTAATAGATATTTCACAGAAATATACTTTCTCCTTAAAATTTTCATTAAGCCCCTTTGGAGCCAGCGAATTAATCTTAAAAATCTGTGCCGCCATAGTTGTGAGCAAGCGTGCAGTAAGTTGTGACCAGTGCGCTGGTACCTCCTCCAGGACACACCACTGCAGGTTAGTCACTGTGTGTCGCTTCAAACAAATGGCGCATCACGGTGGTCTCTCCGAACTTACCAACAAGAGCGGTGTCGGAGGTCATGGTCTGGGAAACTAGAAAAAAGAGACCGTTCCCTACACTCTGACGCTGCTCTTGTTGGTAGGTTCGGAGAGACCACTGTGTATCTCCATCTCTTTGAAGCGAGACACGGAGTGACTAACCAGCGGTGGTGTGTCCTGCTCGCTCAGAACTCTGTCAGCATGGATACTTAAGCTTAATTCGCTGGCTCCCATGGGGTGTAACGAAAATTTGAATATGAAAGTTTTTTTTCTCGCCAGCTCTTGCTTCTAAAGTGCTCCGACCCAGCCCCCATCCACTCTCGCTTTCTGTGCTGGGAGGTAGTGACAGATCACTTCTTTCTCCCGGCACTCAGTACGCGCCAGGAATACATCTGGAAGTCCTAACACTCAATAAGTGCTATGAACTTACAGTATTTGCAGGGCATATTGCAGTGCAATTACACCCTGCAAATACGTCGTGTGAACATACCCTTAAAACTTCACAATACCCACTTCATTTTACAAATACAAAAAAACCCATAAAATTTCTCCCACCTAAAACTTGGCCGCATCATATAGTCTGAAAAATATATGAGTACAATGACTTCACATGATATTTTTTTAATCTATACAGGTGCTCACAGAGAAAAGAAACTTGGGTAGCAAAGATGGCCCCCCGCACCTTGTTGTTGTGGTTCCCCTCCATGCGAGTGTGGGTATGAATAGTCTCATGAACCTGGTACAGAGCAATGAAGGTGATGTACTCCATGAGGAGGACTCCAAGAGTGGCAAGTTTGCGCTCGTGTGTCCCAAGATGAAGCAGCGATGGTGTTTTGTTGAAGCCAAGAAAGGTAACAACAAACCTCAGAGTAGATTGTAGTTGAAAAGAATTCTGTAATGGTATAAATGAAATACTAAAATATGTATTGTCCCCCTCATGGTCTCCCCTTGGTTTATAGATGACCTGCATTCTCTGCTGGATCTTGCTAAAGTAGCAGATACACTTCTGTTTGTCCTGGACCCTCAGGAGGGATGGGACAGTTATGGAGACTACTGCCTCTCGTGCCTGTTTGCCCAGGGCCTGCCTAGTTTCGGTAAGAGATTGTGTTGTGAAAATGGACAATTATATATATATATATCTAGACAGTACCAGACTCCTTTCTATCTGAAGATGAACTGTACCTAAAGGGTATGTTCACACGATGTACTGTGGCGCATACATTTCAGAAGCTCGCGCTAATACACACATATCTCTGCAGCGCGGGAGGGGGGCGGCAGCCCGCCGGCCCCATAGATATTCATCACTCACGGCGAGTATTCGCCACGAGATAATTGACATGTCACTTATCTCCCTGCGCGTACAATATGATCTCTATGAGAACTATGGATTACCGTAATTTCGGCACGCACCTCGCCCGTATTAGAGCGCAAATATGCGGCAAAATGCACGACGAAATTACTCCGTGTGAACATACCCAAAGGCCTCTACAAAAGCACAAGGGATTTGGCTCTGGATGCTACATCAGTAATACGGACACTAACATGTTTTTTTTTTTTTTGTCTCGCCAAATGGGTTTTTTTTCCATTTATTTTTATATGGACTGTGCTGTTTATATCCATACATATTACCTATCTGTGTGTTTATGCATGAGAATCTATAGGCAAAATAGTTCTTGTAGTGTCTCTATTGACACCAATTGGTGGCTACTCTGTAGGCCAGTGTCTGAATTGGGTGACATGATTTGCGGTTTTTTTTTTTTTATCATGAAAATTTGTATTCATTTTTATAGTTTTATACATTCATGAATCAAGTTCTTATACTCTAAAGAGAAACAATTGTAACATAGAAACCCGAAGAAACATTTAAAGAATAATGAAGCCAATACCTTTAGTCGATCCACCCCCCATCCCCTGTTATGTCGTCCTACATTCACAATGTTGCTACTCCCGTAAGTGGCATTTTAAATTTGCAATCTCCCCAAGAACCCGGCCATTTGATGTTTGAAATACCATGACGTCCCTATAAAGGATTGCATGAATGATTGTATATCCTTGTCTGTTAGGAATGCTTCTATAAAACTTTGCCATGTTGCAAAAAAAGTTCTGTTTTTGCCTCTTTATTATGAAGCATTTCTATTTTATCCATCATCATGTGGTGTTTAACCGCACTTATCACTGTTGACATGGATGGGATTGTTGGTTTAAGCCAATCGGAGAGTAAACATCTTTTAGCTGCCATCAGAAATATGTGGAGCCAAATATGTTCTTCTCCTCGGGGTGTAAAATCCCATATCTTCAAAAGGATTGGGGCGTGGTCTGAAATGACCAAGTCCTCAATTGTGGTTGCCCTCACTCTTTTCGACATTTGGGAGGAGGTCAGGAAATAGTCTATCCTTGACCATGACGAATGTGGAGGGGAAAAAAATGTATATTCCCTGCCCTCGGGATGAAATGTCCTCCACACGTCCTCAAGATGGGTATTCTCCAAGAAATCACCCGGTATTTTATCTCCACGTCCCCCCACATAGGTCCTGTCCTCCTTGGTTTGGTGAACTGTGTTTAGGTCTCCTACTATTTTTAAAGGTATAGTATCAGAAAGAATTTTCCCCTCCAAGGTTTGAAAGAAGGATTTGTTGTCCCCGTTAGGGCCATACACATTATATAGGGCTAAGTTGCGTTTTTTAAACAAGTCTTTTGACACACCTTTTATACACCAGAATACGCATTGAGAAACGCACAAAAAATGGCTTTATAATCCTCAGCAGCAATCCAAGGGACAACACTAAAACCCTGCTGGATATTTCACTTCTTTCTTCATGCGGATTTCAACATGTTTTAGGATGTGGGTTAGCTCCATCCAATGTGGACCCAGCCTTAAAGAGGTTGTACAGTAAAAAAAAATGTGTTTTTGTTGAAGCCAGGGTCCAAAAAGGAAAGAAATACTTTCCTAGCTGTCCCCCTCCACTGTTGCTCCCCTGGACTTCCAGGTTCTTATCCTCACAGAGGAAAGGTCTGCGCTCTATTCACTTATGGGGGAGCGCGAGCCCCTCTAGTGAAGACAAGAACTTGAAGGTTGAGAGGAGGGGATTGCTGGCAGTTTAGGAGCGACAGCGGCAAGGAAGACCTAATTAAGTATTTCTTTTGTTTTTTTCTGGACCAATGGAACTTTTATTTTTTTTTTACTGCAAATTTTGACTGAATTTTAGCCAAACCAGATTCTCTTCCAGATTGAAGAGGCGGCCATCTTTAGACAGCTGTGTCTCATCGGTAAAGGGAAGGGTGCTGGCTGGAGGATAGACCTTTGAAATTTTGTAGTCGGAGTGGAGACTGTGAACTCTAATTCAAATGCAGTAACTTGTGTACATTGGGGCAGATTTAGCAAGGTCTACACAGCAAAGTGAAAAGGCCGTCCAAAATCCGACAGAATTTTCACTTTGCTGTTCCGCACATTTTGGATTCCCGGCAGCCCAGTATGTTAGTGCTGCAGGAATCTGGCGCCGTTCCTGCGGAATATAGAACATGTTCTATATTTCACTGGGTGTTTTTCGTCATTGGTTTCCCTCAGTAAACAATCTGTGCTGTGTAGACTACAGCACGGATTTTCTATTAAGGGCTACACAGCACTGGGTAAGTGGATTCAAAATACTAAATCTGCTGGAGAAAACAACCAAAATCCTGTGCTGTGTAGAACTAACCTGATACTTAAACCATGTATACTTAGTCTAGACCAGGGGTCTCAAACTGCGGCCCTCCAGCTGTTGGGAAACTACAACTCCCATCATGCTTTCGTATAATTATAACAGTGGGCATGATGGGAGTTGTAGTTTCCCAACAGCTGGAGGGCCGCAGTTTGAGACCCCTGCTCCGCTTATAAATGTGGTGGAAAACAAGTATGACGTTATTTTTGGCCCAAATTGCCTTAAAGGGGTTGTCTCCTCTCAAAGTTTCTTAGGATGCATGAATGAAATAACGCTGCTTCCTGGTCAAGCTGTCTGTAATTAGCATATGAGCTCAGTGTATTCAGACTTCTGCTAATTAGATTAACTCAGAAGCTTCCCTGGTCCTGACAGCAGGAGATTTAGGTAAACAGCAGTAATTACTTTCTTTTGTTGGAAAGATCAGATAACAAACAATCTCTCACTGTCCAGAGTTCTGTGCTGCAGGACCTGTGTGATGACATCACTCCCTGCTATCAGATTGAACAAACAGCAGGGGGAGGGGGGAGGGAGAAGAACACAGGTCAGTTACTTGGGGAACCAGAGAGAGCTAGGAAGGTGATAAAATCACTTGTAGCTCCTTAACAAAAATAAATAATGCAGTATATTTGGAAAACATCTTCATTTAGTGTTCCCTACATGTTGAAAGCTGATCTTTGTAGCGAGACAACCCCTTTAATAAATGTGCTACACTAGCTTCAAATTCTCTGCAGTATCAGCGTGAATGTGAAACGCTTCATGGTTCCTAGAATCACGGATTTGGAGAGCTCAGTTCAGGGGGCTACATTTCCCAAATCAGTACTTTCAAATGTAAGGCTGCTTGTGCTAATGTGTGAAGTCTGATTCACATCCGTGTCAGAGACTCAGTTTGAAACCCCTGTAGCAAATTCTGTCAGGAATGACCAACAATGACAGACGCCACAGTAGAAAGGAAAATGGACTCCATTGGGTGCAATTGGTGGTTCCACCTCTTTGTAAGGGAGGTTCTGAAAGGCCGAAGCGATATTTTGTGTATTTGATAGTGATAGCCTATTGACAGCACGTTCTTTGCTTTTCTTGTTCTAGTGGTCGCTGTGCAGGGTATGAACGAGATCCCGATAAAGAAAAGAAATGACGCCAAGAAACAGCTGAGTAAGATGATCGAGAAGAGATTCCCTGATGCAAAGCTCTTTCACCTGGATACAGCGCAAGAGGCTGCTTTGCTCTTACGGCAAATATTTACCCAGAAACAGCGGCACTTGGCGTTCAGGGACAGGCGCTGTTATATGCTGGCGCACAAAGCCGATTTTCAGCCCTCCGATGACAGTGGCTTGGTCGGCACATTGAAGGTGTCCGGCTATGTCCGGGGGCAGGAGCTCAACGTTAACAGATTGATTCATATTGTTGGCCATGGTGACTTTCAGATGACTCAGATTGATGCCTCTCCTGACCCTTACCCACTAAACCCACGAGTCCACAAGAGCAAAAAAGGACAGGATATGGAAATGGGGGTATGTTCTGGTGACTAACTCGTCATTTCTATAGGTTTCTTCTTCTTTGTTGTGTGTTATTAAGTGTATAGAAAGGTCAGGATTACCTGAATTTTCCAATTCAGTTAGTACTGGCCATCACTGGCTGCCATGACGGCACATCATGGCCCTGTGATATCGGGAAGGGTGGCCACGGGAGCCACATTGAATATAGTTTGTCACATTTTGAAACTTTAAAGGGGTATGTGCCAAACTACTAGCAACTTGTCAGTTCATCAAGGATAGTTTACAATAGAATCCTAATTGTTGGCAACACCATTAAAGGGGTTGTCTCACTACAAGGATTGCTTTTTATGTTAAAGATCTTGCAAAAACAAGTCACTTTGCAATAGGTGTCCATTAACAGTGCAAAAAACTACAGGAACCAATACCTTAGGGCAAGATACAAATGCTATAAAAAATAACTTTTATTACAATATAGTAAAAACACTAAAGACATCCCTATTGTGCCCTAAAAAATACCTAATGCCAACAGCAGAGCAACCGCCCCAAAAAGGGCGACCCTGCACGGGAGCCTACCCTAAATACTCTACACCGTCCCTTCCTAATATATCTAACTCAGATAAGACACCATAAAACACACACAGCAAAAGGTGAGAAACAAAAAATGACTCTAACCCAAACCTAAAAGAAAAAGTAAAACGATAACTCCCTGTCCCATTAACAGTGCCCTACCTATTCCTTGGTATCCCTTCTTGTATGGGCTGCAACAGCTCCTCAGATCGCTATAGCTACAGACCTGTTTGATCTCTCCTGATAGGCTGCCAGCACTGGTTACTATAGCTACAGACCTGTTTGATCTCTCATGATAGGCTGCCAGCACTGGTTGCTAGAGCTACAGACCTGGCTTCTACTGCAACCTATTGGAAGCCAATAAACACGCCACTGAATCCAAAGTGAAACCAAGAAAACCGGACTGCGGTAAAATGAATCAATGTAGTGAGTCAACCCCTTTAAGCTATCATGTGACCCTGCCACCAATCGCAGGCTGCAGTGGTCCTTTACTGGATATAGCACACATGACTGCTGTGGCCTGTGATTGGCTACATGAAGACTGAACTGTGATGTCATCGGTCGGGATCACTTGGGGGGGTGTCTAATTTTGAATTATCCCCAACGGACTGACGAGCTGTAAGTAGTTTTGTAACGCCACTTTAAAGGGAATGTGTTACCAATATTTGTTTAAATATTTAAAAATGAATAGTGATCCACATTTCTTAAGTTTATTTTTATTTTCTAATCGTAGATTTTTATTTTTGTTTATTTGTAGATGATGATGCAGGTAGCTATCTTGCCTGAGCCGCTTTTTACTGTATTTAGCTGTTTCTAGCTGATCCTGATAGTGACATGACTGCTAGAGCTTTATAAACAGTAGTGTACAAGGCTGCAGAGCTCTAGCGGGTTAAAGCTTGTCAGTAAGTAATGTAAACAAGCTACTGTTTTCGAGATAGGGGAACACAGCAGGGAGTGACATCACCATCCTGACCACTACTACAGCCTGTAAAGGCAGAGAGAGATGGACTATAACTAGGGAAGCTTGTGTACAAAAGCAGGAGGTAAGATCTGCTCCTAACTCTGAAGAGAAGCAAAGTCAGAACAGCCTTTTTTTTTTTTCCGGCTTTGCCTACATGTTTTAAAGCTAATCTATGCAATGGGAATACCCATTTAACTTTTTGCCATTCAGGGAGGAATCGCTTTATGCAGGAAATAATTTGTGACTGTACAATGTTATTCTGCTAATAAATACTATCTGCTGTTTATGCTTTAACAGGATGACCCCAATTGTGCAGAGATGGAGGAGGATGTGAAGGTGCTGATGAAGGCTGATCCATCAGTACAAGAGACTCTACAGTCTGAGGTAGTTCCTGATCCAATGGAAGGCGAGCAGACGTGGCCTACTGAGGAGGAACTCAAAGAAGCAGAGGGTGAATTTCTTCTAGCATTACCCTTGGTGATGTCTTTAAAGGGAATGTGTCATCAAAAAATTAGTGCTTGTTTAAGTCCCATTTTTATGTTAAACACATTTTTTAGGAATTTTGGTTTTTTTTAATTACATTTTTCATATCAATTTCAATATTGTTTAATAATTCTTGAGTCTAGCAGTTTAACCTTTGGCCACTAGGCCTTGTTTGCACTGCTTTAACAGCAGTCAGAGAGATGCTTTACAGTGGCTTCATGCACATTAGGAGACTTAAAGGGGATGTATCGCTTCGTCAGCCTGTTTCAGTGCTCTCACAGCCTCTCAGTTACAGAAATTCAGGGGTGTCTCTTCCCCTCCCAGCTGGGTGTTTCTTAACCGAAGGGATGACATCATCCCCACTTCACTGTTCATGCTGGCTCCGTGTGTGCCCCCCCCTCCACATGTCACTGTGTCTCTATGCAGAGTATGTAAGAGTTGTTTACATACCATAGGCTTGCATTCATGTTACAATTGAATCCAGTCTTGTATAAACTCCTACAGAGCTGTGCAGAGTGAAATGCTCTCGGCTCCTCCTATGTTTAGGCACAGTTGCACAATTGTGCTGTTTTCTGAATATAGAAGCCCTGCAGTGTTGTTCTGTTTCTTCTGGCTGTGCAGAGTGAAAATGTGCCGGTCCCTTACTTTGAGTGAGAGGCAGGAATGCAAGCTCCGTGAATACAGCGACCGGGGGCCAAACAGAATGTAAATGAGCTCTCAGCTAGTGAAAGGCAAGGGGGAGGGATCTGACCAGCACTGGATATCAGTGTAAACAGAAGATAAGGGATCCTGTGATAACAAGACAGCTTTGCTAATGACATCCAATTGCAAAGTTGCTTGTATTCACTGTCCCCTTATTCTGAAGACCATTCAATGAAATTATACAACCCCTTTAAGACTGACTCAGTCCCATTCACTTCTATAGGAGAATTTTCTAATCATGCTCTGTGACCTGAGAAGAAATCAGTGTGCAGGGAGGTGAAAGGGTGACCTGTGACTATCTCCTCTTGTGACTGGTGGATCCTGTGTTATCTATTCACACTGGTGTCTCCTTTCAGTTTGACCCTCTTTGTGCTGATAATGAGCAGACAACTGAAGTGTCAAACTATTATTACGTTTAGTGGCCAAAGTGAAAACTGCAGGACTTAAGAATTATTAAAAAATATTGAAAGTGACCTGGAAATTTTTTAAAAAAAATATAACCAAAAATTCTTTAAAAAAATGAACATAAAAATGTGAGTTAAACAATAAGTCATTTTTGATGACACATTCTCTTTAAGGAGATATCAAGTTCCTTTATATGAATCACTATCTAGCTACGTTGTTCTATATCATATACTACCTGACCGATGTGAATGCCATGGCATTAGCCATAAATCCTTTTATAGATACATCAGCACAGTCCAGCAACTGTAAGACATGTCGTCTGTATTGTGACACCAGGCAGAATGTCCACATTTAATGGCAGATTATTGTACACTTTCTCATTTTGAAAATAATTTCTAGGTTTTGTTTTTAATTTTTTTTATTTTTTTTTATAGATGCCTTAAAAGTGAAAATAGCAAAAAAGGTTCCTAAAGGTACATCCACTTATCAGGCGGCATGGATCTTAGATGATGATGAACAGGGGGAGAGTGATGGAGAAGAAGATAGTGAAGATGATGATGATATGGATGATCAAGATGATGCTATGGATGAAGCCGTTTCTGAGGTGAATAATAATTTATACAACATGGTCTAATAAAGTTTTTTTCCCAAGAACTTCTATACAGCATTGACAGCTGTGTGATTCATATATATTATAGACGAGGCTGTCACTGTACAGATTTTTTTTTTTTTTTTTTTCTTAGACACACAGCACACATGATCATTCGGATTTTATCTTCTTGATGGATAATACAAAGGTTTTCAGTCCCATAAAACTGTTTAAATCTACTGAAATATGGCTGAAAAATAACAGGTTTGACCTAAATCGAAATTCCACAGGATAAGCCATAAATGTCTTAACAGGTACAGGACACATTGCTGCCCTGGTAAAGTGTGACATTCTCTTTGAGAAGGGAGGCTCCTTTGTAGAGGCACCAGCTTTCCATACATCGAGCATGCCCACTAGTCTAAACAGCTACTGAGCAAAGCGACTTTGTTCAGGAAGCAGGCGCATCTGCATCCCACCCACCTCTCCGCTCACCCAGGTTCATATAACTCACTTATCATGTATGAGCGGAAAAGCCAGGATATGAGCCCAATATCCCATTCCGATCAATGGAGAAAAAACATGGTCCAGCACTCAGAAATACAAATAAAAAATCCAAAACTTTATAAGTTACCAAAAGATATAAAGATATAGTGAGCACATGATTCTGAATATGTATAAGACACAATGCTAAAAAGCAAAAGGAACATAGGAACCACTGGAAAAGCATCTCCGGCACTCTGAATACATGAAAAATTTGAAGTTTTTAGTGTACGTTCTTGATCAAAACTGTGTAAGCCCACCCGCCACAGCAAGGCGACCTCTATATAGGTGGGAACCTACGCTATATGTTACCTCTCTTAGTGCTGAAATGTGGAGGTCTGAATAGGCACTAAGAGAGGTAACATATAGCATAGGTTCCCTTTTGTATAGAGGTCGCCTTGCTGTGGTGGGTGGGCTTACACAGTTTTGATCAAGAATGTACACTAAGAACCTCAAATTTTTCATGTATTCAGAGTGGCGGAGATGCTTATCCATTGATTCCTATGTTCATTTTGATTGCTCTTTAGTGCTAGTAGTATGCTGCTGATAATGGATTGTGTTGTATTTTACTGCCATTCCAGCATGCACCTTTGTTCTCAAAACATTTTTGGATGTGCAGACCAAACGTTTTTTTTAAGACACAATGCTTACATAGTCATTTTACCAGCCAAAAAACATATGGGTAGTTGCTTACACTTTTCGGAAGTCTAAGAAAGCTTTTCCGAAACACGTAAGCAACTACCGCTACTTTATTTTTAGCTGGCTACGGTGATCTTGTAAGCATTGTATTAATATTGTCTTATCCGTATGCAGAATCTTTTTATTTTTTTGGTAACAAAGTTTTGGATTTTTTTGTATATTTCGGAGTGCTAGATCAATTGCAACATTGCTTTTTCTCCATAGATACCTTATATTGTTAGGATTGTCTAGGACCAATTATTTTTTTCCCAAATTCTGGAGAACCACTTCACTTGCTTAACTGAAGGGGGTCAAATGCTTGGAGAGGAAAAATGCCACCCTGACCGTGACTTGGATCATTTGGGAAAGTGTTCGCTTAAAGACATTTACATTGTTGGTTGATCCTGTTGATTTTGGGAAAGATGAATGCAACCATTTCCACCTCTAGGTCTTGTATTGTGGTAATGGACATTAAACCTCTACTATGACCCTTTGTAGAGAGACATGTTTCCATGTGTGGTCTGGATCGTGAACACAATAGGAACTTGTCACCAGTAGTATGGTGAGGGGTTGTTGCTATCTTCTCTCTTATTAAGCCTTGTATTCCATGTGCTTTAATTCCATTGTGTTGTTTCCTCAGGAAGAGGAAGACAGTGCTGAAGAGACAGAAGAAGAGAGTGAGACGGTCACTATCCCAGACAGCACCCGGGATGACAAATACGATCAAAACCTGGATGAAGCAGAGGAAGAGCAGATGTTGGAGAAATATAAACTGCAACGACAGGATGAGATGTTCCCAGATGAGGTGGACACCCCACGAGATCAGCTAGCTAGAATCCGGTGAGAAGGTCTTCTACACTCCTCAGCTGGACACTACATCCGAATCCCGCTTGCTTTTAAATGCTTGCCTATCTCTGATCTTCAGGTTCCAAAAGTATCGTGGTTTGAAGAGCTTTCACACATCTCCATGGGATCCGAAAGAAAATCTGCCCAGAGATTATGCTCGCATCTTTCAGTTTCATGACTTTTTCAGGACCAGAAAACGTATCTTCAGACAATTGGAGGAGGAGGAGAATGAAGGTGCCATGGTAATTGATGGGTTGAGTGGATATTTTCTTTTAACCTAAGGGTTCTGTTTTAACACAGTAATACTGTATAAGTATATTCTAGGCTTGGAATATAGGTACAACATACCCAAACTTTTTTGGCATCTAAATTAAAGGGGTGTTCTGGGACCTATTCGTGCTCGTTTGTCTGTCGGGGTAGGAGACTCATACTTACCTCCCGGACGCTCCCGTTCACTCCCGGCTGCCGGTCCATTCAGCGCCTCCTAAGCAGTGAACGTTCATCGTTCACATGACAGAAGCAGCCAATTACAGGCCACAGAGATCACTTGCTTGTGATGTTGTGTGTTGTGATTGGCACAGGGGCACCTATATTAAATAATTCCAGTCCAGCTGGAAAAAGTCAAACTGGCAGTCATCAAGTTCATTGTTCACGTGACAGGTGCAGCCAATCACAGGCCACAATGTCTTAGCTTCTATTTTTACTCCTACCCTGACGGACAAACAAGCAATGTTGGGGCCTGGAACACCTCTTTATTATTTTATTTTTTTTGAAATCAAATAATGGACATACAGCAAATATTGCTGAGGATTTCCTCTGTTAAACAGCCCCACTCTCTCTTAAGACCACTCTGTTTTTCCAGATTCCCTTTGACTGTTTAGAGCAGGCATCCTCAAACTGCGGTCCTCTAGCTGTTGGGAAACTACAACTCCCATCATGCCCACTGTTATAGATTATATAAATGCATGATGGGAGTTGTAGTTTCCCAACAGCTGGAGGGCCGCAGTTTGAGGATGCCTGGTTTAGAGATCTTTAATAATATGAAAGGGGGTTATAAAACGGATATCCTATCATTATAGGCCATCATTATTACATAAGTGGGTTTCTATCTCTTGCCGATCTCACCTATCCATGTTGTGGGCATTAACACTGTACTATGGATTTCTTTTGACCTTGTAGGTTGGCTGGTATGTCACCGTACACATCACTGGCGTACCCGTCTCTGTGTTGGAACACTTCAAACAGGGAGCTCCACTTGTTCTCTATTCACTTCTCCCTCATGAACAGAAAGTAAGCGCCGGTTTTGCCTTTACAATAAATATACTTATTTAGCAGGTTATTTAGTAGTTGTTCTTCTACCTTGGTAGATGTCCGTTGTGAACATGTTGGTGAGGAGACACGCTGGCAACACTGAACCGGTGCAGGCTAAAGAAGAAATAATATTTCACTGCGGCTTCCGGCGATTCCGAGCAGCACCCCTGTACTCTCAGCACACGTCTGGTAGGAAACCCATTTACTAATCGCTACTCAGGGGGTGTCTGTAAATTGTATTGTATGACACAATTGCATTCTCTAATATAAGATATTCCGTCTGACTCTAAACCTGTTAAGTAACATTAACTCCTTGTCGACTGCCAGTTTTTGCCTTTTTCCAGCTGGACTGGAACAATCAGATATAGGTGCCCCTGTGCAATGGGAAGTAGGAGCTCAGATGTCTGACAGCTGCAATTGGAGAAGCCTCCTGGCAGTTTAACCCCTTAGATGCTGTGGTCAGTAGCAACCAAAGCAGCTAGGTGCTTTCAGAGGGAAGGGGCATTTTCTGTTAGACCATTGGCACCACTATTAAGTGATCACTGAGTGCTGATAGGCTCCCAGGTCTTGTTCCCATAGAATGTTTTACACTGATTGGCATAATACACTGCAAACTATAAGTAATGCAGTGTGTTCTATGAGTGATCATGCAATTCCTCTGGTAGAACTAAAAAATAGTGAGGAGGAAGAGGGAGTGAAAAAGACCTGTGTTTTTTGTTTTTGTTTTAAACCCCTGTAGGTCATTGCAAATTGCTTCTAGTTACACAGTGGTGCCAGTTATTCTGCTTAGCTGCACATACATGATCTCTCATTGCTGCCACTGGGTCATGTGACCTGCACTCTGAATTGCTAATACAGACAGCATGGTTGTGAACCTCCCTATGCATTCCTGTGGGGGGTTCATAGTCAGTCTCCAAGGAATGCAGCGAGGCACATACTTCCGGTCCTTTTCAGCTAATCAGAGAGCAGGTTATACTACCTAACCAGAGCAAGTTGCATTAGCCAGAAATCTTGTAAGCAAAAGTACTGGCTCTAGAGTGTACATAAAAGCAATTTCTGATGAATTAAGGGGGGAAAAAAGCGCAGTGGTTCTTTAATGAAGATCTAACTTAAGTTATCATGAGTTTTTGTATTGCATAGCGAATGGCTTAAAGGTAAAGTCCCCAAAAAACAGTGGTAAAATACTGTGTATTTCTATTCTTCCCAGAAAGTTAATAAAAGTTTAGCATTTAAAGGTGTTGTCTCATCATCCTGTTTCACAAAGCCACAAGCAGCTTTAGATTCATGCTTCCTGTTTCTTTCTGGTTATGCTGTGGGTGGTTCTATAGCAGTGATTAGCATATCGGCTCCATATTCACAGCTCTTCTAATTGCAGCGGCATGAGAGCAGGAAATGTTATCTGTTCTGTGGGAAGTCAGAGTACAAGTGAGTGGTGGTTTGGGCTGTACTTGGAATCCCCATGGAAAAGAATGGAGAGCCGTGTGACCTAAATTATTCTGAACGGAGACTTTTGAGACGTAAATTTGGATCCCAGGGATGGGAACTGCATCTATCACACATTGATGGTATTTACTTTCTATATGTATTAAAAGTGTGAGATTGAAAAATCCTTTAAATAAGCTTGTCTCTAAAGGGTTAATGGCCTCTATTTAGAAATTTGTGTTTGTGACCAGTGTTTTCTTTTACTCCTGCAGCGGATAAACACAAAACTGAACGGTTCCTGCGTTCTGATGTAGCTGTGGTGGTCACGGTCTATGCCCCTATTACTTTCCCTACAGCCTCAGTGTTGATGTTCAAGCAGCGCAGCAATGGTAAGTTTTATTATTCAGGGCAGTGATTTTTAACCCTTCAACTTATGCCTCATTTTGTGACTTAATTTAGCATATTTGTATGAATATAAAAATGTTGCATGGGACATTGACTAAGTGCTCCTCAAAGTAAATTGTTATAAAAAATAAAGCATATTTAAACTGCATTATATTTAATAGGGAAAAAGGTGTAAGGGTATGTTCACACGGGGTAATTCCGGGGTGTATTTCAGCACGTAATCGCGCTGCAGTACGCACAAATGTGGCCCGCAATTACGGTAATTTATAACTCTCATTGAGAGAGATGAATTACGCCCGTCTTTCCCGACGCGTATTAAACGCCCGGGAAAAGAAATGACATGTCACTTCTTCCTGGCGTTTACGTGCTGGGGGATATTAGAAGTCTATGGGCCGCCGCCCCCCCGCCCCCTCCTCTTTAGAAGTACGCGTACTTCTGAAATACCCGCCATATTGCGACACAATACACAGTGTGACCATACCCTAACCCACCAAAATCAACAGTACCTATTAGTTATGTACACCAGCCTAGTAATGCTCTCTGCCAGCTGGTGTGTGTTTTATGTACAATGTCTTTTCCTTTTTGCAGAGATGCATGATTTAATTGCCACTGGATCTTTGTTAAGTGTGGACCCTGACAGGATTGTCATCAAGAGGGCTGTGTTGAGTGGTCATCCATTTAAGATAATGAAAAAGACAGCAGTGGTTCGCTATATGTTCTTCAACAGAGGTATGTAAGCAAATGTGGATGGAATATTCTCTTATTGTGATGGGCTTAAAGAGGTTTTCCCATCTGCCTCTTTTCACACTTTACAGCCTCTTCAGGTTCCCACTTACTGTGCAGGCTGTGGTTGGTTCTACAGCAATTACAGACATTTTAGCTCTGATAGCTCCTATTCCTAGGTGTGCCTGTTCCAGGGACATTGGTGATGGTGGGGTTGAGAAAAGCAATGACACTGTCTAAGCAGGATGTCTGCTATAAATGTGACTAACTGAGCTGTATTTGTCATGAGAGGAAGCCTTTTCTCACTACAAGCTTTCACATGCATCTTGAGCTTTCTCTCTTACAGCTTCAAATACAGGGGTGGGTCTCTCCTCCCAGTAGACAGGTCTTCCCTCACTGAGGAGTGGTGATATCATCTTACCCCCTCCGTGTCCCTGATGCCTCCTGAGTCGCCATCATCATTCTTTGTGAGCAGTGGAAGGGAGAGGAGGTCACTGCTCTGCAGACCTCCTGCAATGGTCATTTCTCATATCTGAAGAGCTGTCACTTCCCTCCACAAGCTCCTTGTAACCAGAACACCTGCATTGGTGTAAACAGTTATACATAAAGCCCCCTAATATTACAGAAAGTGACATCTTGTCAGAGTTTATTATATGGGTGGGTGGAGTGAATCTAGCATTGCCCAGATCCTTCACATCAGAGCTGGCCCTGGGAGAGGAGCAGAGCCGCCTTCAGTCAGTTTCACTTGAGTTTGATACAGCTCAGGATGGAGTAATCACAGAGCATGCAGGCAAACAATCACAACAAAGGGGGCATGTCCCATCTGGGGGGTTGAACTAACTATAAGGCAGACAATTATAGCAAAGGGGACGTGACCCAACCCCATCTTCAGATTTACCTTTAGACACTCACAGATTAGCTGATAGCTGCTATACTAAATGATTTAAGTAATATAAACCAATTGCATACGTTCATATCTTTACTGTCCCCATCGTTATAGATAAGATCTTTGTAGCTGAAAAAACCCTTTCAGTAAGAGAGATAAATTTACATGCTGCCACACTCTTAGTTGCTGAGTGACTCTATGTAAATGCACAGCTATGTGATCTGTGATAGGATGCTTCTCTTTGGTCTTAAAGGGGTTTTCCCACCACACTGTTTCACTGAGTTTTAGATGATTTGCACTAACTCTGTCTCCTCAGGCTTCTAGCGAGCAGTTACTCTAAAAGTGCAGTGGATTGTTATCTCTAACAAGATTACAGATAAAGCAATGCTTTTCAGTCCTCACAGCACATGTACCTTTTGTTTGGTCAACCTAATCTTGTAAGTTATTAATAGTTTGCTTCGATCTCAGTCTGTCAGTGGAGTAACGTCACTCTCTGCTCTCAGCTAAAACAGACGTCTGCTTGGTATGCAGGTGCCTGTGCGAATTTCAGAGCACATAAATAACATTCTTATCTTATGACTAAAGTAAAATCTCTTGGCAAATGTATTTAGAAAAAGCCTTCTTTTAACTGTCCATTTATATTGAAAGCTAATCGTTGTAGTGAGAAAACCTCTTTAAGGTGAGAAGCGAGCTCCAGTTGTGCTAATGGGCACAGCAGGGAGTGACTACACCAGCCCAACCACTCTTAAAATGGAGAGATGTGGTGCCTTTCTTCCCAAAGCTTTGATTCCTACCGATTATAAAATGATTGCTAGGAGTGGTTACTATTTTATGATTAGTAGGGATCCAACCTCTAGGATCCCTATCAATTCTAATAATAGAGGGACTGCAATTAAAAGGAATACTCTTTTTATACTGCCTTTCTTTTATAAAGAAACCTTAACCCATGCTATATAGGCTAGGGTGTATCAGTGGGATCTGTTGAAACCTTGCTTTGTCTTTACAGAGGATGTGATGTGGTTTAAACCAGTGGAGTTGCGTACAAAGTGGGGTCGAAGAGGACATATCAAGGAACCCCTAGGTGAGTATGATATATACAGAATCTTATCCTATTTGCAAATTGTTAGGTACCTGCATAATGATCCCATGTATTGAAGCTCTTAGAAAAAGTAGTTTTATTACTTATAGTATCCAATCTGTGAATGTTGTACTAGTACCTGTTTTTTTGTTAACAAAGGAAACACATTTTGTACTTATTTTTGTCTTTTAGTTGCTGCAGTGGCCAAGTTGCAAACTTGCAAATATAGTGGCCACTGTATCAACTAATACCTCATTTGCTATTTTTCTGGTCTATATTTTTGCCCTAAATACTGGAGAGTAGAGGGTGTCAGTATTTGGTGTTGGACACCTGAAATATGCTGGACAGCCCACCCAATCAAGTAGCAGAGGTGTCACCAATTGGGTGTAACTCAGTGTATGGTGTACGACACATATCTCTGTAAGTGGCACACATTGTATTGCCTTATCTACGTGCAATTATAATATTAGCACCCATCCCCCACATGCATAGAAGGCATGCGAGTGGTTGTCTTATCAGTATTTGTGCAGTAGAAAGCATTCAGTTTCATCAAAATTGAATCTGGAGATCTCTTTATTATGTGTCACAAAGTAATTATTTCATCATATTTCCATATATGTATAGCTTGCACTTTGTATTTTTAGTGCTGACTTTCTACTCTTGAGAATTTGGTCATCTTTGTACACACATTTTATTGATTATCAACTTTATTGTCTTAAAAATGAAAAAGTAAAACAAAAAAAAAACAATCTGGAGCCTAGAAGTGCACTTTTAAGATTGGTTTCAATGAAGTGCATAGGGGGGCGGTAAATGCTCACAATACTGCAATAACATCTTCTGTTGTGCTCTACTTTCCAGGAACTCATGGACACATGAAGTGCTATTTTGATGGACAGCTAAAGTCCCAAGACACTGTATTAATGAACCTATACAAGCGTGTTTATCCTAAATGGACTTATGACCCATACGTGCCTCCACCTGTGACCTGGGTGAAGAGTGAGTTTCAGATTGATCCCGCAGAAGTGGAGATGGAGTAACTGTTTCAGCAGCATATGCCATCTGATAATGAAGAATCTCTACTTCTCTACCCGTTGTGCCTTATAGCGACTAATTTATTATGTATTCAGACACTGTAAATGTGTGCACGATATAAAATTAGAGATCCAGAATTAGTATCTTCTAAATGGCAAAGCAAATGCCCTCTGCTGTGTGCTGCACTTCAGCTGCTGTGTGGTGAAGGCTCTCTTAGCCAGTCTATGCTGCTGAGATCCACGTTACCTCCACACAGCACCACACCAATGTTCTGGATATTGGTTGCTTTCTCTTGGAATTGACTGGAAAGAATGACCGCGAGAGCCAGACCCGCTGTAGGTTCAATCAGAAGTTTCATTCTCTCCCATACCAACCGAGTAGCTCTCTGTAACATAAAATGAGACTGCAATTGTCTATGGATTCTGATGGAGGAGAACAATAAAAATGCAAAAACAAACCTTCCAATGTCCACACTTTATATGGGAAGAATACAAATATGATCTTGTATTCTCAGAAAGAAATAAATAGAATCTTTGATGTTTTAACATAACCTGACGTCATTGTTTTCTTTATGCTACAGCATCTTGTAGGGCTGCCTTTCTGTCAATGGCTCTTTTTTTAAGAAGGTTTTCTGGGACTTCAGAACTGATGGCCATCACTGTATAATCGGTGGGGGTACAGTCTCAACTACCACTGCATAATGTGGGGGGGGAGTGAATCGATGACATGCAGTACTAGACGCAACTGTGTAAACAATTTAGGAGACCCTTCAGAGTATTAGTCAGTGGTGGTCTTGTAAATTGAACCTCAACCAACCCCCATAGAACACCATTCAGTTGTTCAACTTCTTTGTCTATCAGATTCAATCCTAGTTTTGACTATTAAAAAGGACATAAAACCACTGTTGATAAAGAAGAATACAAACTTTTTTTTTCTTTAACACATGACCCATTCCTGCCTTCAAAGTAATGTGAACTGTAAATTTGCACCATTTATGGTCTTTGCAAAAATTGGGGGCAGAGCCTATGAAGTAGAAAATTGTACAAATATATTTCAGGTTTTACCTTGATGGGACCAAATGCAGTTAATGGCAAAAAAAAATATGGACCATCCATGAAGTGAAAATACACCCATGTAAATGCAGCGTAACTTATTGGTTAGCCAACACAGCACTAAACACTGGGTTAAAGAAAGTTTTGGATGTCTGGTCACTGGTGCAGTGCAATCTTTCTTCCTCTATAGTAACAGTATGGGGACAATTGCTGTCCTCCTAAACCTGTGACATCTCCTGACATGTCTGTTTTTCTAAATACTTGAGCTCCCTGTGAAATAACAATTCTGGAGCAATTGTCTGTGTTTTCCTCTGTTGTGTGGTTCCTGTTAGGCTTCGTCTACACGGAAAGGACAAAATACTGGTTGGATTCTAATTCGAGTTTTCCAGTGGATTAAATAACATGCTCTACAGCCTGAAAAACCGTCCGCAAACCTTTTACATAGAGCTCTATGGAAAACCCGTGCAGCAGTCCCCACTGCACGGGTTTTCAGACTGCTGGCCGCCCGAAAAACATCCTACATGTTCATTCTTCCGACCGGTTTTCGGACGGAATATGAACAAGTGCATGGGGAGGGCTTTTCTCCGCTAATCGCGGAGAAAAGCCACCCACCCCCCCCCCCCCACCCTGCGGCCGTGTGCACTGTACACAAACCGGACAAGTACCGGTCGGATAAACCGACCGGTATTTGTCCTGTGCCATGTAAACGGGCCCTAAGTGTTTGTTGGTTTTTTTGGTTTTTTTTTTAAGGCCGGTGGTTTTGAAATCCAACCTCCTCAAATCCGAGCTGTATAGACTGCAGCTCTGATTTTCTACTGAGGTTTATGGAGATGATTTATAGTTGGCTTTTTTTGGCAGATTCTTAATACTGAATCCACATAAGATCAGACTGTAAGCCGGTGCCAGGTAGACATAGCCTTATTTCTCCTTAAAATTTATTACCAATCTGTCAGCTAGGGGCTTTGTCCCTGCACAGTCTGGTATTGTCCAATCAGTGGTCTGTTTGTGCAGACTGGAATGGTAACACCCATCTGACAGATTCAGTAATACACTTCTAGAAGTAAAAGAGGAATAGCACAATACAACGTTATAAAAGAATTGATATTTCAAGTCAGGAAAGGCCACAGATCCACTTTAAAGCTGTTGTCCATGAAGTATAAGGGCATGTCCCCACGGCAGAGGACAAATACCGGTCGGTTTATCCGACTGGTATTTGTCCTGTTTTAGTACCGTTCCCACGGCCACGGAGGGGATGGCTTTTCTCCGCGATGAGCATAGAAAAGCCCTTCCCCTTCCCATTGACATGCACATATTCCGTCTGAAGACCAGACGGAAGAATGTGCATGTTCAATGTTTTTTGGGCGGCCCGCGGGTGGAAAAACCCGTGTAGTGGGGATATGCCCTAACAGGTATAAACATTGTGGTCACTACCGTGAGCACTCCGTTCTCAATTTTCTTAGATGACTTGGCTATTGAAATAGAAAGCAAAAAATAAAATCAAAAATATTTTTAAAAAAAAGTCCTGAAAACCTGACCTGTTGAGGGAACTTTGCGACAAACCGAAGTATAATAGTAGGTACAATTATGAGCCTATAAATATTAAAATTTTGAGTGGGAATATTTTTTGTTTACCAAATTATGATCAGGCGGCCATAACAAAGTTTTTTTTTGTATTAAAGTATTTGCCTGCAACCGTTACCTTAATTTCATCTTCAGTGACAACGAACACGTCATCAACCAGGTCCCGTATAATCGGCCAAGTGTTAGAGCCAATGCTTGTTTTTACACCGTCGGCTATGGTGTTTTGAGACGGAAGGTTGGGAATCAGAATCCCTGTCATTTTTGAGCGGTAGCAGTCATCCACATTGAGAGGTTCAGCCGCATACATTTTTATACTTGGTTTAATTGCCTGTTAAGTAAAGACCATGTGAGAGTAAAGCTAGCACTAAGTACATGCATTATACATAACTGGGACTGAATGTCATAAAAAGTGTTAATGACCTGCTACACAATATAGTTTGTCACTGTTGGTAGCTATATTTTATTTTCCGTTGGATTTTCAAGCGGATTCAGTATTTAGAATCTGCAAAAATCTGACTGTAAATTAGTGCCCATAGACCTCAATTAAAAATCCAAGCCATAGTCTACTCATCTTGGATTTTCTATTGTCGGATTTCAAAACCGATGGCTTATTGAAAATGTTCTAGAATCCGGCACATTATGGTGGATTCTAGCACACTTCAATGTTAAAGGTTTGTCTCACTACAAGGATTGCTTTTTATGTTAAAGATCTTGCAAAAACAAGTAACTTGGCTATATGTGTCCATTAGCAGTGTCCTACCAACTCCTAGATATCCCCTCTTGTATGGGCTGCATCTGCTCTTCAGGTCGCTATAGCTACAGACCTGTTCTATCTCTTCTGATAGGCTGCAAACACTGGTTGCTATAGCTACAGACCTGATGTCCTCAGCAGCTCCTCACTACAGGCCAGTAGAAACCTGTAAAACCAGTAAACACGCCCCTGAATTAAAAAATGAAACCGACAAACCAGGACTAAGGTAAGATGAATCGAGTTAGTGAGACAACCCCTTTAAAGAGCCATCCGACATCAAAATCCACGCCAGAAAAGAACCTGATCTCTGATGTCATTTTACCATTGCCATGTAGACATAGCCTCTCTGTCTCTTAAGGATTCAGGTTGCTATTTTCTCAGCTTTTTACTCATAAATCCTGCTCCAAATCATATAACCCTCAATATCACAGAGCTCAGCTCCTCTTCCTCTATTGCACACGTGTCAAACTGCGGCCCTCCAGCTGTTGGGAAACTACAACTCCCATGATGCATTTATATAATCTATAACAGTGGGCATCATGGGAGTTGTAGTTTCCCAACAGCTGGAGGGCTGCAGTTTGACACCCCTGCTCTATTGTAATCTGCTCTCAGAGTAACACACACAGTCTGACAGGTTCTGTTTAAATAACTAAAAAAAACCTGATACTGATCCAATTTTTGCTCGGTAGCACTGTGTGAGGTCAGGGTAGGCAGGTTTAATAAGGCTGCTAAGAAGCCTGGTCTTAGACATCATTTTGACGCACTGTAGTTGTGTTTCTAATCCAGATGTTACATCTAAACCCCCTACGTCTCCACTAAACTGTATGTAACCAAAGGGAATTATTCCCCTGACTATGAAGTACCAGCAGGTCTCCTGCTGTCATTTTCTAGTCGCTGTAGTGATCCAGTGACTGATTGTCTTGCACTTAAATATAGCAACAATTATTTAGGTTGCCAGCGCGTTTCCTAATCATTCACATCATTTCTTTACGTCCTACCAGCAACACAAAAAATGGGGGATTCCTGCCCCTGTAAACTGGTAGTGTATATGGAACTTTTAACGTGAATTAATCAATTAATAGCCCAATAAAGGCTGGGGCGACCCTGCCTTCAGCATGTTTTCTGTCCTGTGTGCACAGAGGTTTAGTTTCCACTACCTGGGCAGGCAGAAGTCATTTCCCTGAGTCAAATCAGTGTTGCAGTCACTTTATCAACCACCACACCGCGTGTTCAGGAGCTCGTCGTACTCCCGCGAAATGGGGGTGGAAGGAGCAGCCCGCCGGCCCATCGACTGTCATTACTCGCGGGGCGTAAGGCTATGTTCACACGGTGTATTTGCAGGGCGTAATTCGCCCCGCAATTACGCCGTGTGGACGGGGGCGGGAGCGGGGGAGTGAGCGGGGGGCCGGCACTTCACCGGCCCATACGCCGCTAGAAAGTGACATGTCAATTATCTCCCCGCCGGGCGGGGAGAGGAGATGTAATCCATAGTTCTCTATGAGAACTGTGAATTACCGTAATGAATGGGCCGTTTTCGGCCCATAATTGGCGCACTTCGGCGCGTAATTACGGACCGAAATACGGCTCATTTTAAGCCGTGTGAACATGGCCTAAGCGCCGTGAATAAATGATATGTCAATTATCTCCCCGCTCGTACAATACGATCGGATTGTACGAGTGGGGAGAGGAGGCGTAATCCATAGTTCTCTATGAGAACTGTGGATTACCGTAATGATTGGGGTGCATTTCGCTCGTATTAGAGCACAGTACGCTGCAAAATACGTGGCGCAAAGCGTCCCAAAATAAGCCGTGTGAACATAGCCTTAGTCCTAACAGCAGCGCATACAGGAAGAAGGGCCTCTCTATATATTGATTAATTCTCATTAAAAGTGCCATCTGTCCTACTAGTTCACAGTGGCAGGAATAACCCATTTGTTGTGCTACAGTTAGGATTAAAGGAAAACCGATACGTTGAATAATTAACACTTTTACCTGTTTACCTGCTTAGAACCTGTCTAGTTCAGATTAGTACATAGAACCTCTTGTATCTATTACCAAACAGGGCCTAGTACCTGCAGTTAAGATCATGCATTATGACTGTCACATTGATTTAGTCTCTGGATACAAAAACACCAAAATCATACACTCTCACCTTAACAGCAACAGCTATTCCAGCCAACATGCCACCACCACCCACGGGTATAACCAAGGCCTCCAGTCCTGGCACCTGTTCATTAACACAATTTATATTGAAGTGCAAAATATAAACTTGGAAAAAAAAGCTAATTTGATAGTTCTAAAGTAATACCTGTTGTAAAACTTCAAGTCCAATGGTCCCCTGCCCTGCAATGACAGCTGGGTCCTGATTTGGATGAACCAAAACACCTTGGGTCTTCTGAACTGTTCTAGCTGCCACTTCTGCTCGGGACTTGGTCGGAATGTGTCATAAACAGGAAATGGTGACAAATTCATGTATTTGTATTTTATTGGCATTGCTTTAGGAAGCATAAGAACAATCCAAGGACAGAAATCTCACAGATACAGTTTGTAAATGTTAGAGCTTTATGGAATTAAAGGTAATGGGTCATCAGAAAATGATATATTTAAATTAATTCTTATGTCAAACCATATTTTTTTTAAGGATTTCAGTGTTTATTCCCTATGTCATTATCTAGATTTAATAAAAAAATAAAAAAAGTGTTAGGGTACGTCCCCACAGCACTGGTTTTTAGTCTGATTTACAGACGGTTTTCAGATTTGAAAGACGTGTTGTAAACTGACTGTCAACCTTTTACATTGACAAATCGAAAATCCGTGCAAACCCGGAGGGTTTTTACACCACCGGCAGTCCTAAAAACTTAGAGCATGTTCATTCTTCCGCCCAATCTTCAAGAAGAACATGAACATGTGAATATGGACGGCTTGAATCCGCAAACCGCGAACAAAAGCTGTCACCTGAAGTGCAGAAAACCCCCAAAATACCGGTCGGAAAATCCGACCAGTATGTTGTCAGTGCTATGTGAACACGATCTTACAATTTTCATTCTCCCCACTGAGCCTTACAAAACATTGAAACTTTCTTTTCTGAAGAGTTTACTTCTTAGGGTATGTTCACACGGGCAAATTTCGGCACGCATTTCGCGTCGTATTTGCGCTCTAATACGAGCGAGATGCGCGTCAAAATTACGGTAATTACGCCTCCTCACCCCGTTCGTACAATACGATCGTATTGTACGCACGTGGAGATAAATGACATGTCATTTCTTCGCGCCGCGAGTAATGACTGTCTATGGGAGTACGCGCGTATTAGTGCGGCTCCCAAACACCCAGCGTAATTGCGGGGCGCACTGTACTGTGAGCATACCCTTAGTGAGTCAGATGTGAATTGAGGAATGTTACATCCAATAAGTGGCGATACAAAATTTTTTGCTTATTTCCCATCAGCCCTTTAGAATATATTTAAATTAAACAGAGCATATCCATATAACTCTTAAATGCAAGTCAATATAATATCTAAAACAAAGTAGACTAATTGTGATCACCTAAACAAAATTGTTGGTACTCTTCCCTTAAAGAAAATCTCAAAATGCTTAGTAAAATAACTTGAAACGGTCAAAAGTAATAATACATTTAAATTTACTGAAAAAACAATCAATAAAAATCAGACATTGCGTTTAAATTGTGGTCCAATCAAATAAAGAGAAAACTAATGAAACAAAAATGATGTGACCACGGGAACGTGTTAAAATAAGGTGTGTCCTGTAACTAGCACCACATTTGTCTTCAAACTTGTAAATAGTCCCTCTGTCTATTAAGAGGGTGAAAAGTCACTGTGCTGTTTGGTATCATGGTGTGTACCACACTGAGCATGGACCAAAGGAAGTAAGAGAGAGTGTCGTCTCAGGAGATTAGAAATAAAGAAGTATAAGACCTTTTCCAAACAACTTGATGTTTCTGTTACTACGGTTGCACATTTTATTCAGAAGTCTAAGGGCTATGAGACTGTATCTGCTGTACCTGGATGTGGCTGCAAAAGGAAAATTTATGACAAATTGAAGGGACAAATAATACGAAGGGTAACCAAAGAGCCCAGAGTAACTTCTAAGAGATTAGAGTTGAACTCTAAGGTCAAGGTACAATAGTGTCAGATCGCACCCTCTGTCTCTGTCTTTGCCAAAGTTGACTTGATGGAAGATGAAAGTACAGGAAACAACTGTTGAAAGCAAAAAAAAACGAAAAAAATTGAATTTCCAAAATGCATGTTGACAAGCCACAAAGATTCTTTGAGAATGGCCTTTGGGCAGATGAGACAAAACTGGAGCTTTTGGCAACTCACATCAACTCTATATTCACAAGTGCAAAAATAAAGCATGCAAAGAAACAAACATTGTACCTACTGTAAAGCATGGAGAAGACTCAGTTATGCTGCCCAGTGTCAGAAAGCTTGGTCTCAGTCACAGGTCATGGGTCCTCCCAACAGGTGTCAGGAAGCTTTCCCTGCCTAAAGTAGAGGAATCACCCTGATAATGGTGACCCCACACTCGTGACTCTCCCTGGACACCCCTAATATAGACAGGAATACACAGAGAAATCAGGGCAAACGAACAGGGAAATGACAGGAACAAAGATAAAACGTGGTCAGACAAGCCGAGGTCAAGCCAGGAGGGGATTGCAGTACAGAAATGAGAAGCAGAAGAATAACCGAAGATCAAGCTGAAATCTGGAACCAGAAAGTCTCTCTCAAACCACAAAGGAAACACACAAGCTAGGACACAGAAGCAATCACAGGCACGGAAAGAACAGAGGTGTTCAAATACCCCAACCCAGCCAGGGATTGGACCCAAGTACTTAACTCACAAGGCTCTGTATGGAACCCTGGCTAAGGCTGAAAACAGACAAGAACTTCTTAAAGGGGCGGTTACACACTGCTGACAATAGGATAATGACCCAAAACATACAGCTAAGATATCCAAGAATTTCTGAGAGCAAAGCATTGGACTATTCTAAAGTGGCTTCTACCAGCCCTGATCTAAATCCTATTGAACAGCTGTGGAAGGAGCTGAAACCTGCAGTCTGGAGAAGCGTTTCTTTCGTTTTGAAGATACAGTGGATCATAGAGTAAGGAAAGTCTTACCTTTTGAAAATCTCAAAGCCACATTTCATCTTCCAGGTATTTGTCAATATTCATATCTACAAATAAGTAACTTTCTTAGACAAATTTTAAAGGTGGACAAGGTTTCCATCTCAACGAGATTTGAAATGATATGCAAATCTAATTGTCACAGTCGGAGATAGTGGATCCTCTGGACCGCCGCAAGTGATGGCGTAAGCCACGCCAGGGAGCGGAATCTAAGTAGGTCCCGGTATTCATCAGAGCCTGCCGCAAAGCGGGATGGACTTGCTGCGGCGGGAATCTACCAGGTCGCTACCCCTGACGTGACTTGCTTGCGGAGGCAGCCGAGGTGTAGCATGGTGAAGAATCGTCAGGTAGGCTCGTAGTCGGGGACACGCAGAAGGTCCGGACAGGCGGCAATGGTTCGTGGTTGTGGACAGGCAGTAGGGCATGCGGCTAGATGCGTGGTCGTGGATCGGAAGCTAATGGTACGGTACATGGTAAATCAGAACAAGGCTTGGAATGCTTTCTCAGTAGGCTAAATGGCACTAAAGATCTGGCAACAAGCACCAGGAAGGGGCAGGCTTAAATAAGGGCAGTGACCGGCAATAACCCAATTACCGGTGCACTGGCCCTTAAAATTTCACAGAGCCGGCGTGGGCGCGCCTTAGCGATCGGGGACGCGTGCGCCGGGAGACTGGAGTAGCCACAGGAGCGCGGCCGGGTAAGTAGGAGGGTGACTGAACGGACGGGTGAGCGTGCCCACCGCCCGAGATGCGAGCGGCGGTGCCGGGACGGGGGTCGCAGGCCCACCCGTGACACTGATGTATCGACCAGGGGTCTATTTTCAGATGTCTATCAAATCCTTAAAGGGGTTGTCTCATCTCAAAGTTTCATAGGATGCATGAATGAAATAATGCTGCTTTGCTCTGTCACTTCCTGGTCAAGCTGTCTGTAATTAGCATATAAGCTCTGTGTATTCAAAATTCTGCTAATTAGATAAATCTCATGCTGTCAGACCAGGGAAGCTGCTGAGTTAAAGTAAACAGCAGTAATTACTGTCTTTTGTCTGAAAGATCAGATAACACACAAGCTCTCACACTGTGACCTGGTGATGACATCACTCTCTGCTATCAGATACAACAAACAGCAGGGCGGGAGAAGTACACAGATCGGTCACTTGGGGAACCAGAAGGTGATAAAATCACTTGTAGCTCCTTAACAAAAAAAGAACAATGCAATGTATTTGGAAAACATCTTTATTTAGTGATCCCAACATGTTGAAAGCTGATCTTTGTAGCGAGACACCCCCTTTAATGATCTAATACCAGATCACTCGGTCAGATGTAAATATATAACCAAATGGGAAGTTTATGTTGGTAAATCACTCTTGGAATCAGACTTGTATACCATATGGAAAATAGTGTCAAAGTCCTCAAATTGCACAGCATGTAAGGAAATACATGATAAAATACTGTTATTATGGTATCATACTCCTGTACGCCTACATAAATTGAATCTAAAAGATAATTGATAACTGTTGGAGGGTGGTCATCATTACAATATATTTGGGGAATGTATACAGCCCATTTGGAAAATTGTACAACAATTGATTGCAGAGGTAATTCACATGCAGACTCCTTTAGAACCAGTGCTGTTTCTATTGAATGTTACTTCATTTCAGAGTAAGAAGGATTCGAAACAGATGCTGTTGCATATCCTCACTGCAGCCAGATGCTTAATCTCTAGAAATTGAAAACTCTGGTCCCCACTATGTCTAATTTGTGTGAGGCGGCTGGAATATCTGACAGTGGTAATTAACAATAAGGTAGAGGGGTTTGGTTCTTTGTAGTCGCAATGGGACGAATTCATTACTAGGAATAATGGGCGGCATGTATATATTTTGGTGCCCAGGCGCCATTTTTTTCTGTGTGCATTTGTAGCGTAGAATGAGCCTAAATCTATGAACTTGTTCTACTGTGGGTCATAGATTTAGCGCTCTCTACCTACTAAGCGACACTTCTGGCTCAGGTTTACTTGTTCCAGCAGTAATGCGCCTGGATTTGCTGTACTGAAGCTATAAATGTGTAGCTTTGTACAGTTGTAGTGTGCCACGACTCCAGCATGCCCCCTCCCCCCAAAAAATCAGGCGCTCTATAATGTGCCCGATATTGGAATGCGTCTGGTTAAGAATATAGCAAACAGGTCTGCGCCAGTTTTCAGGCTGAAAAGACGCCAGACATTTGGCACAGCCCCGTACATACATGTCGCCCAAAGTGTCTTCAATAGGTCCAGGATAAAATGGACTTCTAATATAATCCTGTCACCCCACCACCACCACTTACCTAATGTGTCTATTCTTGTCTGTTAACCTCACTTTCTCTGATGTTACCTGTACTGATTGCTAAGTTGTAGGTTATCAGCTATAACTACGAGAAAAAGAAGAGTCCACAAATATTTTACACCAGCGGTCCCCAACCTTTTTTCCACCAGGGACCGGTTTTATACCAGACAATTTTTCCACGGCCTGGTGGGGCAGAGTTATTAGGGGCAGGGTTGGATGTTTAGAATTACACACAAAAGAAAAACCCCCCAATAAAGTGTATACTGTGTTATTTAGGGGTATATAGTATGGGGTAACCAGTATATTATAACTGCAGACTGATTGTCAGCTCTGTGGGTCACTATTATATTAATGCTGATCCACAGAGCTGACAGTCAGTCTGCAGTAATATTGATCAGCATTATACATGTATCTGATATACATATGTAATTAGCTCTGTCATTATAGAGATATATGCCCCCTCCAGTAATGATAGATAAATACATGCCCCCTCCAGTAATGATAGATAAATACATGCCCCCTCCAGTAATAATATATACATTGCCCCTGTAGTAATGATAAATACATGCCCCCCTCCACTAATGATAAATACATGCCCCCTACATTAATGATATAAATACATGTCCCCTCCACTAATGATACATGCCCCATTAGTAATATGCCCCCTTAGTAATATGCCCCTCCAGTAATATGCCCCTCCAGTAATATGCCCTTTTCATATTAGGCCCCTTAGTAATATACCCCCTTAGTGATATACCCCCAGTAATATGCCCCTTTAGTAATATGCCCCCTTAGTAATATGCCCCCTTAGTAATATGCCCCCTAGTAATATGTCCCTCCAGTATTGTAGTGGCCAGGTTTAAAAAAAAAAAAAAAAAAAAGAGAGAACTTTACTCACCATTTCCCGATCCCTGCAGAGCTCCTCCTCCCAGCATCCGACGAGACCCAGCAGCGCAGGGGGTGTGAGGACACTGCTGCATCATCCCCCCCTGCGCCGCTGATCACTGTAGGTGCGGAGCTCAGTGAGCGCCGCATCTACAATGATAGGGAAAGCAGGGACGGTAATGAACCACCCTTGCTTTCTCTCTAGTGATGCAGCCGCACAGTCCATGTGTGCAGCTGCTATCTCTGCGCGGCCAGATTACAGCGGCCGCGCAGAGTAGATGCTGACCGCCCGGACTAAAGTTATCGGGCGGTCGGCATTAAGTGTAGCCGGTGCCATGGACCGGCAGAGCATGCACCACGGCCCGGTGCCAGTCCGCGGTCCGGCGGTTGGGGACCCCTGTTTTACATGATATAATGGGACTTCATGGCAATAAGTGGAAAATTAAATCAGTAACACTGAAGGATGTTTAAGAATTGTATGATATATGGGCATGTTGTTATTTATATGCTGGTAATGTATATTTCTGAAAATCTTCTTTTCAATAAAAATACAAAAAAAAAGTTTCATTCGTTTTTTTTAATTCTTCGGTTTAACTACAATTCAAAAGCAATGTCTGATTTTCATTAGTTAATTTTCTGTGAATTTAAATGTATTATTACTTTTGTCAGATTCAGAGTATTTCAGGGACCATTGAGGGATTTCCTGTCTTAAATTAAAGGGTACCAACAATTTTGTCCACGTATGTAGATGACCCACGTGCATCCCACTGGTAACTGAACTCCTACCAAAAGCTAATTCATACAAATGTAATTTTATGTTTACAGGTATAAAATCTGCACTGAAGAAAATAAATGACATGTTAATTATTGATGTGGTTTCCATGTGTATTACATGTTAAAAACCACAGTGGGTAGAAAGGAGGCAGGTTAGCCCCATTCAATAGAATAGGATGTTGATTGCCACATGACATGGTAAGGAGAAAGCTGAAAAAAACCTAGCAGACAGACAAATTTTTATTGAATACATACAAAAATAATCAAAAATTACATTAAGATAGCAGAAACATCTAAAACAATGGCCCCGCCCCCGCCCCTTATTCACGCCGGATTTGCGAGCGCAATCCGGCTCACAAATCCGCCGTGAATAAGCCATGTGAACACGGCCTAACAATACATCAATGTGTATATAATAGATAGATGAACCAAAGCTTTAGAACATCCCCAATACGTCAGATTAATATTGAACCCACCAGGCAGTTGTGCACTTCCCCGACACAAGTTTCGCTGAACGCTGCATCTGAGGGATCACACATGAGGTGGTGTCTTTATTATTCTGATGTGCTTGGTATGTTCTAAAACTTTGGTTCATATTTTTATATACACCTATATGTATTTTTGATATATTACTACTATCTATGGGTTATGAACTTGCAAGTATTTATTTCACATATCCCATATTTATGGTGTTATCTCTCAGGCAGTGGTGCTCCATTTTTTTAGATGTTTCTGATATCTTAATCTAATTTTTGATAAATAATTTTTTAGATGTATTCAAAAAAAAAATTAAAGGGGTTGTCTCACTACAAGGATTGCTTTTTATGTTAAAGATCTTAAAAAAACAAGTCACTTTGCAATATGTGTCCATTAACAGTGTCATACCTATTCTGAGATATCCCCTCTTGTATGGGCTGCATCAGCTCTTTAGGTCGCTATAGCTACAGACTTGTTCAATCTCTCATGATAGGCTTTCAGTGATGGTTGCTATAGCTACAGACCTGGTGACTTCAACAGCTCATCAATACTGGCCCGTAGAAGCCAGTAGAAACCAGTAAACTGTCGAAAACAGGACTGAGGTAAGATGAATCGATGTAGTGAGACAACCCCTTTAAAGGGAACCTGTCACATGGATTATGTCCCCCTTGCTGAGGGCAGCACTAGCTAGTGACAGACCTGCTGTTCCCAGCGCTGTGTCTCTTATTCTGTAAGATGCTGGAGTTTTAGAGCATTTACCCCTCAAATTTTATTCATGAGCAGGTGTTAGCTCCACCCAAAAAAGGCTAGCCCCGCCCACTGACAGTTATTCACATGTTTCTACCTATTCAAAGTAATAGGTTTGTCAGTTGAGGTGGGCGGGGCTAGCCTCAGGTGGGCAGGGTTTGGAAAAAACTGACACTCTGAAGGACTCTTCGAATGACTCTTCTGGCTGAAAACTTCAGATTTGAGCATTAAATACACGAAAACTCCAGCATCTTACAGAATAAGGAACACAGCGCTGGAAACAGCATGTCTGACACTAGCTTGTTCTGTCCTCAGCCAGGGGGGCAAAAACTATGTGACAGGTTCTCTTTATCTATTATTATTTTGGCTGTCTGGTAAGTTTTTATAGGTATTCTTTTTTCGATCACTGGCAGTACTACCCTACTATAGATATACTAATACTGTTCATCATTTGTAGGTTGTTTACAACATAGTAAGGGTGTGAAGGATAAAGGGGTGTGTTAATGTCATGTTAGTAACCTAGAGGAATAAAAAAAAAACTCCAGCAAAATTTCCATAAAATCCATAAGATAGAATGAGACAGACAACACAGTAGCTGACGTGCTTCAGATGCTATGCATTCTTCATCATAGCCGGGTGCATAGCACATGAAATGTGTCAGCTACTGTGTTGTCTGTCTCATTCTGTCATGGGTTTTATGGAAATTTTGGAATGAATCTTCCTATTTCGAAAGATGCTGGAGATTTTTTTGATTATTCTATCTTGGACCTTCAGTTGGAGTCTACCAACTTTCCGTTCCGTGCATCTGTATTGATCTTAGTAATCTACACTTAGGGCGAAATGTCCGAAAAGTGGCGACGGCACGTCAGTTTTGCAGCGCATTAAATCAGTTTAGTGTGTACCTGAAAGTACAAACCTTTCAAAAATATGGTGTCTGATATACCTTGCATAGTGTAATTAATGCACCTATCCAGGCACATTATAAAATCGAAGCGCATATCGTATTGTTGGCAGCATATATGATGCGCCTTTTTAGGCGCATTCAAATGTGTTGTGTCTGGCGTATACTTTGCCTGGTTGTGGTGTACTACAGTTTATTTATATAGAGAATAGGGCGTCAACAGTTTGGTTTTTTTTTGCAAAATACACCCAAAAAATGGTGCAGCTCTAATGGGACATGTCGCCCTTAGTATGTGTGCTAGTTTTATGTGCAATTCCACCCTTTATTTTTCACGGTATACAGTCACATACTAGCCTAACAGAGGCCAAATGGACACTCTTAGGTCTGTGTGAGGCTAAATGAGCAATATGGATATATTTATGTGTATTCCTGGTATTGGCAGCAAGCACAGATTGCTAATGTGACCTATACACCCCTCAAATGCCAAAAAAAGTGTGCCACTATTACCTCATCAGTAGGTTCACAGTCCACAATGAAAGCGCCATACCCAAGAATTGCAGATTTCTTACAAGCTGCAGCCGTAGTTGGAAGTACCACATGTGCAGGAATGCCTAGAAGACAAAGTGAATGGTAAGACATAGAACTATTTACTGAAAGTATTTATTTGCCAATGATTTTATTACGCATATATGCGGTAATGTACACAAAATCTGTATGAAGGTAGCAAGAAAAAGAAAAGCCGATACAGGAGCGCACCCTCGTGTATTACAGTGGCACACCAATGGTAATAAGAAAATGTTACTGTATCTGCTCACCTGGTGCCGTTGTGCTGATGAACGAGGCACAAGTCTCCGTTAGGCGATATGCCGGTGTCCCCCGGTAAGGAGCTTGCTGCTGGTTCCACTGTCCTGGTCCTTCCAAGCGGAGGAGTCCAGGGGAAGATGAGTAAATTCAAGTAAAAACCCGATAGTTGACCCACTAAAAAAGCCAACAGCTCTGCGGTTCCAAATTAGCACAGAGACTCCAGTGTTATAAGAAAAAGGTAAAAAATACCGTATTTATTGATCGAAGCACTTCAATACGACCAATACGGTATTTTTACCGTTTTCTTATAACACTGGAGTCTCTGTGATAATTTGGAACCACATAGCTGTTGGCTTTTTTAGTGGGTCAACTATCGGGTTTTTACTTGATTTTACTCAATGTACACAAAATGTAATCACTCACATCAGTCCCTGTCTCCATTGGGAAAAAAGTGTAGTCAGGAACCAGAGTGCCCACAGAAAGCCCATGCATCATAGGGAGACCATGAAACTTTTAGCAGATGTTACCCCTACCTGGATTCGCACCTCTGACTTGTAATGCTAGTCAAAAAAAATGACTATTGAGCCAAATTATAGTGAATTATATCTAACTGATATCAAATTTATGTAATCAGCCCTGATGGTGCAAAGTTTGCACCTTTGCCTGTTTTTAATTGACTCAATGTCTGCTTGCTTCTTGAGTCCAAAGGTACAAGCCTATTTCCACACACAGTCTGGCTTATTCTTTTGCATGTCCTTGTGTATTCAAACAAGTCTGTTTACACACACAGTCATGTCCTTGCATATTCAAAGCTGTGAATTGCAGGCTTATCTTCATCCATTGTATGTTTATCTGGCTGGTGGTCATCAGTCTGAGAGGTGTCTTTGTCTATCGAACTTCGAAGTGTGGGGATGGCCACTCCATGGTGGAAGGTCCGATATGCAAATAACACCTGTGCATTTTGTTTAAGCTGACACAGCATTAGGTCGTGTCCGCCATTTTGTTGAGGTGATATATAAAATCCCTTACATCAGCCATGTACATCAGAAACCGTTCCTTCCTGGTATGGAGACGTCTATACACAGTGATGCTTGCTCCCTGAGAGTTTCTCAAATCCATCGCCATTCTTTTTATGGTTTCTCATGGCTGAAGTTCCGGATTCGAGATGCAATACTCGGCAGGTGAAGTATTATAAGTGCTTATAACTTTTGTAAATAACTATTTTTCTCTTACAAACTGTCCATACTATCTCCCTATTTTCTGTAATCATTTTATGTTATCATTCTATCAGACTTGATTTATTATAGGACTACGGTAAATAAAGCTGTGTTAGATCCTGATCGACTGGCCTTCTGAAAAGCTTTATTCCAAACTGTATTGATAAAACTTGGCAAAACATGACTCCAGCGGTTTAAGAAATCAGTGTTAACCACCCAGATGCTGTGATGTGCTTGAATAATTACCCATAATTTGTGCAGCCAAAGCCAACGCCTGTCCATGGTTGCCACTGCTGTGAGTCACGACTGCACTACGCTTATCAGACGGTAAACTCTTAACTGCATTTAATGCACCCCGAATCTGAAATAAATGAATGCAAATTATATGAACATATAGTAGTAATTATACACAGTCAAGCCACATTATTATGACCACCAGCTGTTATTCAGAGTAACCACCAGTTGCAGCATGGAGTACAGCTAGAAGGGCCAGGAGTGACTCAATAAAATCCTGGTAGGTTGTCACAGGTATTTGGAGCCATGCTGACTGCAGTGCATCCCACAGCTGCTGGAGGGTGCATGGGAAGGATTCATAGAGCGAATACAACAATCAAGCTGGTCCTACAGATGCTCAATTGGGTCTGAGAAATTCTGCTCATGTCTTCCAAACAATGTCAGAAATTTCTAGCCATGTGACATCTCAGTCTTGTTGGAAGATCCCATCCACCCCAGGGAAGCCAACCAGTATGTATAGGTATACGTGATCTGCAAGGATGGATTTATGCACATAAAGGTTGACAGCCTTCCACATGGATGAGTGAGTCCAAAGAGTGCCACAAAAACATTTCCCAGACCATAATGCTGGCACTATCAGCTTGTGTTCTTCCAGCAATGGTTGCAGGATGTTTGTTCTCTAATGTTTCTCACCTGACATGATAACATCTATCCATTTGATAAAGCAGAAAATGTGCCTCATTGGAGAAAGCAATCCATTGCCAATCAGTGGAAGTTCAATTCTGATGCTGTTGAAGTTTAAACCTTTTTTGCTTCAATGCAGCTTTGCTGGCAAAGGTGCAGTGACCATCCGTCTGCTTTGGATCCCCATATGAAGCAGGGTTCAGTGAACTGTTTTAGACATGTCTGGTAGCCCCCTGGTTCATTTTAGTGAGCTAAAATGCAGCATATCCGTTTGGCCGCATGCACCTTTGTAGCCAACGTTCACCATGCAGGATGCACGTTCATCACCGCAACACGCGAACAGTTCACAAATCGCGCAGTTTCAGAAATGCTGCCATCTTTGGGCTGAAAACTAAGGGTATGTTCACACAGCGTTTTCCAATGTTTTTCGATCCCTAAAACGTATTGCAAAGCACTAAATAAAACATATCCAAACACGTACCCAAAGTGTGGTATGTGTTTGGATACATTTTCTGAGCAGCAGAAACGCACCGTATAGTTTTAAATATAGTCTTGGATACGTAAAACGGATCAAGAATTAACATGTCAATTCTTTGATTGGATCCGTTTAAGCTAGGTTCACACGGCTTAACTGCGGGACGTAATTACGTCCCGCAATTACGCCGTGTGGCCGGGGCGGGAGCCCATACACAATCATTACTAGCGGCGCGTATACGCCGCTAGAAAGTGACCTGTCAATTATCTCCCCGCCCGGCGGATTCGCGGAGCGGGCAGAGGAGGCGTAATCCATAGTTCTCTATGAGAACTGTGGATTACCGTAATGAATGGGCCGTTTTCAGCCCGTAATTTGCGCACTTCGGCGCGTAATTACGGACCGAAATACGGCCCATTTTAAGCCGTGTGAACATGGCCTTAAACGCATCTGAAAGACGTATGTAAAATACGTATTGTCTAACCGACAATGCATGTTTTACATTGAAATCAATAGAAATCACACTGAGCATTGATAAATCAGAAAACGCTGTGTGAACATCCCCTAATCATCCCTTTTTGGTACTCTGAAAAATCTCCCCTTTTACATGACAGCAACAAGGGATTTGTGTGCAGACAGCCTATTGCACGCCTTATATACCCACCAAGCCAGCTCACGACATGTGACCTCCTTTATGAGCTACGCCCTGCAGATGTTGAAAGTGGGAAATGGTCATAATAATGTGACTTGGTGGTGTAGAATGTGATGATATATTACCTAATTAATAACAATAAGGATAAGAGAAGTTCACAAATGTGCAGGATGCCCCTGTCAACTCCAAATGCAGAGTGCTAATAGAGAAAATTAACAAATAGGAAGAGAGGAAGGTGGGGGGGGTCATCTTACACTATTTTGCATGGTGTTTTTTTTTGCCTTTATACATTTTTTTCCATGTATTTTTTAATGCCTTTTTCCCCTTTAAATTGTGTGTTCTGGTACAGGCGTTTTTTGATGCACTATTTGTCCCTTCACAAATTACGTGATCCATCCCCTGATACATAATGGGAAAAAGGGCACCAAAAACGCATCAAAGAAACGCAACATGCATGGTGCAGGAAAGAAAACAAAACAATGGAGGTCTATGGGGAGAAAAAGCCACACAAAAAAAAACACATCTACTGAAAAAAACTATCCCATATCAAATAAAAGCATGTAAAGTGAAAAAAAAGTCTATAATGTGTTCCATAGAAGCCTATTGACTTCTGCAAAAAAAAAAAAAGCTTGAAAATAATGCATGTGTTTTTAGTTTTTTTTTTTTTTTTTGAGTGAGTTAACCCAAAGTATGGTTTCACAAATTACATTTTTTGTCATTGCAGTTTTTTTGGGCCAAACTCAGAAGTTAACTTAATAGGAGATATAAAGGAAGCACTTCTGGCTTTGGTTAGACAAACTGCATCAAAAAAGTGAGACCACACTATGGAAAATTAGAAAGGAACTGTGGTTTTAAGCAGAATTCCCTCACCTTAAAAGAGCCAGTTTTCTGCAGTAATTCACACTTGAAGAATAACTTGTGTGCACTGAGCGTATCCAGACTGGAGCAGGTCATCACTGGAGTTGTATGAATCAAGCCTTGGATTCTTCTCTGAGCTTCCTGCACATCTTTTAAGGTTATACAATAAGGGGGATTCATGGTCCTGGAGAAAAACATTTAAATGTTACCAAAAATCTCCTTCTGTGACATTTCTCTGTGTATCGATATAAATACAATATACATGACTGACTCTGCAGTATGACTTTCATGCAGGTCATAAAATTCAAGGTTAGGGTATGTTCAGACAGTGCATTTGTGGGGCATACTTCGGGGGGATAACTGCGCTGAAATGCGCCCAAAGTACGCCCTGCAAATACAGTAAAATCATAGCACTCATTGAGAGCTATGATTTTCCAGCATATTCCCTGGCGCACAGTACACGCCCATAAAAACATGTGACACGTCCCTTTTTTCGGGCGCTACACGCCATGGGAAAGTGACAGTGAATGGGAGCTGGACTGGAGCGCTGTTAGGCAGGGTTCACACGACAATAATTGCGCGACGTATTTCGCCTGCAATTACGCCGTGTGCTCGGGATCGGGGGCGGCAGCCCCATAGACATTCATTATTCACGGCGCGTATACGCCGTGAATAATTGACATCACTTCTCTCCCCGCTCGGCGGATTGTGCGAGCGGGAGAGGAGACGTAATCCATAGTTCTCTATGAGAACTGTGGATTACTGTAATGAATGGGACGTATTTCATCCCGTATTTTGCGCAGTACAGCACGAAATACGGGGTGAAATACGTCCCAATTTAAGCTGTGTGAACATAGCCTTAAAAGTACGCCCTGGCCAGCTCGTACTTTGAACAGCAGGCGTATTGGGGCATGCACAGGTATGTGCTGCTATACACCGCATGAACCCAGCCTTATTTCTAACATTTATGTCTGCTTCAGTCTATATTTGAACTCCTCATGAAATCACTAGTGTGAAGAATCTTTTCATGGAGCTCTATGTTGTGTCATCCCTCTGTTAGGCAATGTTCACACGGCTTAAAATTGGACGTATTTCAGTCCGTAATTACACGTTGGAGTGCGCAAATTACGGCTGGAATACGTCCCAGTCATTACGGTAATCAACAGTTCTCATAGAGAACTATGGATGACGTCTCCTCTCCTGTCGGCGAAATCCGCCGCGGGGGAGATAAGTGACATGTGAATTACCAGCGGCGTATACGCGCCGCTGGTAATACAAGTCTATGGGCCGGTGAGGTGCCGGCCCCCGCTCCCGCCACACGGCGTAATTACGCCCCGCAAATAAGCTGTGTGAACCCAGCCTCCTGGAAATTTAGGAATAAGTTCACAGCTGGGTTTTACCAATTGGGGTTGTGTCCCAGCACCATCTGACATTGTCCAATCAATGCTAACAACGGTTTTGACTATAATGATGTAGAACATGTAGAATTTGTTTTAATAAATTCACTAATGCGCGCTACCATGTGTCGTTCTGATGCGTCTTTTGGATTGTCATGTCAATTCTTGATCCGAAAGAAGCAGGCGGGCGCCCTGTTTAAAACTATAGGGTGCGATCCTGCTGTAGCAAAAACGCATCCAAACACGCAGCTGCAGGTTGGATGCGTTTTGTATGTGATTGACGCTGCGATTTTTGGATCTAAAATCGGATCCAAAACACTGTGTGAGCATACCCTTATGGCTCTTGGAAGACCGGGAGAAAAAAACAAAGATGCCAAAAAATTACCATCTGTCGTTAACCCCTTAATGCCGAGGTATATTTTTTTTTTTCACATTCGTTTTTTCCTTCTCGTCTTCCCAGAGCCATAACTTTTTTATTTTTCCATCTATATACACATATGGGGGGTTTTATTTTGCAGGACAAGATGTACCTTCTAATGGTGTCATTCATCATACCATAGAATATAGTGGGAAAGCACAAAAACATTCCAAGTGGGGCAAAATGTGAAAAAAAATACTTGTGCCATGTTTTTGGGAATTTTGCTTTTACGGTGTTCAATCTTCAATATAAATGATGTATTACCTGTATTCTACAGGTTGATATGAATCCGCCAATACCAATCATGCAGGGTTTCCGTTACGTGTTCGTTCCGTGAAAAAATTCCATACGTTTTCTTTTTTTGAAATTTGCGCCGTGGCCCAATTCTCTGCGACCAATAACTTTTCTGTACTAACACCTATGGATGTGAGTGAGGGGGCATTTTTTGCGGTCTGAAGTCTACTTTCTATTGCTACCAGTTTGTAATACATGCGACCCTTTTGAATAAATTTATTCCAATTTTTAGGGGACATGAGATGACCAAAAAACCCACAATTTTGGTGTTTGAATCATCTACGGCAGGGGTGTCAAGCTGTGGCCCTCCAGCTGTTGGGAAACTACAACTCTCATCATGCATTTGTATAATCTATAACAGTGTGCATGATGGGAGTTGTAGTTTCCCAACAGCTGAAGGGCTGCAGTTTGACACCCCTGATCTATGGTGTTCAGTGTACGGGATAAATGATGTTATATTTTAATAGATCGGACTGTTTCGGACGCGGCGATACCAAATATGTGTAACTTGTTTATTTTTTTAATTTGGAAAATGGTGAAAGGCGGGTGATTTGAACTTCCAATATTTTTAAAATTTTTTTACACTTGCAAACATTCTTTTTTACTTTAACTTTGAGTCCTCCCAGAGTACTTCACCACTAGGGGGCACAATTGTTTATACGGCCTAATGCATTGTAAACAATAACATTAGGGTGTACAAAGATGGTGGTTTTACTACTTCCTGCTTGGAACATGAAACATGGTTGCCATGTTAACCAATTGGGAGCCTACGATTTCGCCGTAGGCGCCCTGACTGAAGTGAGGAATGGTGTGCAGCACCATTTGTCATTGATTTAGATGCTGCGGCCATCTTTGCTGAGGCGTCTAAGGGGTTGTCGGCGGCGCCTCCCCGCACTTTAAGGCCGTGAGCCGGATTGCGCTCGCAACCCCGGTGTGAATAAGGGGCGGGACGGGGGCGGGGCCGGAGCGCCGCTCCCCGGCGTACGCGCCGTAAATAATGTGCATGTCACTTTCTCCCCCCGCGGCGGATTCGGCGAGCGGGGAGGAGCGACGGAATCCACTGTTCTCTATGAGAGCAGTGGATTACCGTAATTACTCCGACGGATTGGCGCCGTACTGCAGCGCAAATCCGGCGCGGAGTACGGCGCCAATCCGCGGACAAATAAGCCCGTGTGAACGAGGCCTAACCGTGAGTGTTAGCTGCAAAAAGGGCAAAAAAGTGTACGTCCTTTGGCTCCACCACACACTGATGACCGATTTTATTGTAAACAGGGCTGTGGAGTCGGCAAGCCAAAGCCCCGACTCTGACCCCTCAATTTCCCAAACCTCCGACTCCCTCATACACGGCACATGTTTAAGTGATAACTTTACTGTAGTAAAATGGTAACATCTGGCTATTTATCACCTTATGATACAATAATCAAGCTATTTAGGTAGAACAGACACTGACAAGCAAAAGGGTAACAATGTTTTGATCGTTTGAACACTTGTGGGTAGAGTTGAAGAAAAAGCTGTATTTGTATCCAAAGTCCAGTCTGCACCAACATTGGGAATGTGTAGAAGAGACCGGGGATCAGATTTTGGTCAAGATATGCTTGAATCTGATCCAAAGCCCAGAAGGATTCAGGCAGTATTGAAAACCAAAAGGTGAATTTCCCAAATACTAAGAAAATATTTTTTAGGAGCAAAACAGTAACAATGCAGTTACAGGAAAGAATCTGCAGAACTAAGCAGATGATAAATACATGCAGATCACATTTATGTATAAGATGTAAGATGACTGTATATAAAATAACAGTATCCACAAGTACAAATTTGTAGTGGGTGGTGAGAGATGGAGCCTGAAAATCACAAGTTCAAAACATTGTTACCATTTTGCTTGTCAGTGTAAAATATATTTATTGGATATGACTTTAGAACACCAAAAAATTGTAAATATGCAAAACACTGCAGAAACATTCGTGGAGTCTCTGAATTTGTTCTGAGAAATCATATTGCCTCCATCAGATCCTGCACAGATGACCTCACATCTGATATCATTATTTCCAGTATATAGAACGTCCTCTCTACACTAACTTGGGGGCAAAGCAGTGACCATAGGGGCAAAAACTCTAACAATGTCAGGGTATAAAGGAATTGCCTCAGCCACAGTCAGTTTTGATGAATGGTTGGTCTCCTACTTTGAAAGCAGGTGAATAATTTTGCTGAAATGTGTTTGCAATAGGAGCAGGATCTTTTCCCCTGTGGCAGCGCTTTGCCTGCTCCATGTCATCAATTACACTCCTCATGTGATGAGGCTGAAGATATGGGATAAGGAGCACTGGCCAGGCCCAATTCCTCTTGCTCTTTGCATCGTACTTACTGGACCAACATTATATATTTTGGAAGTCAGTCCATTTTATGACGACTCCGACTCCTGCAAAAAAGGCACCGACTCCACGACTCTGACTCCACAGCCCTGGTAAACACAATGCCCTGTGGAACCAGATGATGAATGCAATACAACGCCAGGTAGGTTTAAGGGAGGTGAGAGGCACCCAAGTGTCAAGTCAGACCATTTGTAACCATTTACATCTGCATGGTGTGCATGCTAGAAGACCAGCAAGGGTGCCTGACCACACCTCAAGCACAGGCATCATTTTGCATGGGCCAGGGAGCATCTTTGCTGGTCAAGAGACCAGTGGATCTCAGTGCTGTTCAGTGATGAAAGTCGATTCACTGTGAGCAGAAATGATGGCCCACCAACAATGCTGGAGACATCAAGGAGAGTGCTATGTGCGATGCGAGGTCTCATCATTAGGGACAGGCTGTTGGAGACTGGGGTACCTCAAATGGAGGTGCCTGTACTTTCTCCAGTCCTGAACCCCCTAGAAAACCTGTAAAATCGTCTGAGTCACTGTCTAGAAGCTGGTAACTCGGTACCCCTGAACCTCAATGACCTGAAGGGCTCCCTTCAAGAGGTGTGAGATGCCTCAGCAGTCAATAACTCAAGTTGTAAACAGCATGAGACATTGTTGTCAAGCTATAATTGATGCTCAATGTCACGTTATTGAGACATTGACATTTTTTGATGGTGTATACCCTCCACTGCTGTTGGCTTTAGTTTCATTCAATTATTTGAGATGAGAAAATCAACATTGCACATTACGATTTAAATGGCCTCAGGATAAAACATCACTGGAGCCTGAAATATTTATGTTTTCCATATATGTTGTCAATTATCCCTAACTTTTTGGAAGTAGTGTATATTCGGAACTCCCATAGACAATGAGTGGGGGAGAGCTGTACAAGCACAGCCATCTCCTCCTTCACAGCTCGTAGCTAGCCATGAGCCGGCCTGTAAGGAGGAAATAGCCTAGTGGGAACACTCTTGTAAATGAGTACATCCTGAATCTTTTTCCCATAGACATGAGTGGGGAGAGCTGCACAAGCACAACCATCTTCCATTTCACTGAGTCTGCTCGTAGCTAGCCATGAGCCGGCCTGTAAGGAGGAAATAGCCTAGTGGGAACACTCTTGTAAATGAATACATCCTGAATCTTTTCCCATAGACATGAGTGGGGGAGAGCTGCACAAGCACAACCATCTTTCCATTCACTGAGGTCTGCTCGTAGCTAGCCATGAGCCGACCTGTAAGGAGGAAATAGCCCAGTGGGAAGACCCCTGTAAATTAATACATTATCCCGAATCTTTTCCCATAAATGAAATGTGTGTGTGTGTTGTATAATATATATATATATATATATATTATATATATATTATATATATATATATATCTTGAAGTATCCAAAATGGATGTGGATCCGGTGCTTCGAGGTAAAAACAGAGAGAAGCGATCTCTCGCTATAACGTATTGAAGTCTTTCAATACATTACAGCGAGAGATCGCTTCTCTCTGTTTTTGCCTCGGAGCGCCGGATCCACATCCATTTTGGATACTTCAAGATAGTTCCTAACCTAGTCCTGTACCGGACCTGTGTTTTTCCTGGGATCCAGGCTGCTGTCTTAAGGGCTACAGCACTAAAAGCCCTGTAAGCCTTCTTGAGTGTTGTGCCTCTATTTACTGCACAACCTTACCAGGTGAGCTTTGCTCTTTTATTGGCTAGTTGTTTTAACTGTATTACACTATTGTGCGCCCTCCCTTTCTTTTCTTTCCTTGCCATTATATATATATATCTATCCCCTTCAAACTTACACGTTGTATTTTGCATGGTTTTTTCAGCCCCCAAAAAATGCATCAAAAACTAACTAACTATTTGTTTAGACTTTCATGTTTTTTTTTTAATGTAGATTTTTCATCCTTTTTTAGTGTGCATTGGTAGCTGATGATGATCTGCATGTGGGAAAGCTGTGATAACTAATACGGTCACTTTACAGCTCCTATAGGGGCTGTCGCCAAACTTCCCCAGAGTTCTGGGCAACTCTATCTAGATATGCACTGATAGGACATCTATATATCATAAGTCATTGGCCACTCTGAACCCTGGGAAAACCAGTGACAACTTCTGCGCAGCGCAGCATTGGTTGCCACCCACTTTTCCAGTCTGGATAGAATTATATTATTGTATTATAACTATACAGAAAGTTCCCAATTCTACAGTCTCACCTCGGAACTCGAACTCAAAAGCAGTGGCCAGCAACAAGTGCGCATGTCACTTTACAGCAACCTTTGCCTGCTTCCGTACAGCAGCATGGCTGCCCCCTTTAACACATGTAAGACAGTCCGTACGGAGTAACTGCTTTACGTCAGCTGCTCTTTCCGTACAGCGGAAGCGTTCGCTCTGCGGTTTGGCCCAGCGCGCTCGCCGTCCTTTTACACTTCACTTCTTGTTTTGATTCCTGGCGCTCGCTGGGAAGATGGCGGCGACATTAGAGCGGGTCAGGATTTCTGCCTCCGAATTACGGGAGCTGCTTGCAGCCAGGGACAGTTCTGTACCCCGAGGTACGTCAGGAGCGACAGTGGTGGTTACTTGGTGTGCATGTGGCGCCCTCTCAGGCAGTGAACTTCTCCCATAGTCCCCTGCAGTGTGTGTCCTGGTCCCTCACACATAGTGGGGCTTGCTTGTACTTGGGGGTTATGGGAGAACTAGTCACCGGCTCTTACATAAGGGCTGAAGGAAAACTCCTCACTGACTTCTTATGGTCATCCCCTCTCTAGAGGGCGCCAGAGCTAATGAAACTTCCCTGCCATGTGTCCAGGGCTGATGCATCCCACGGGGGCACACGTGGTGTGGACGGACCCAGAGCCCATGCTGCTCACAGGAGGCTTCTTGTTGATTTTCTTTCAATAAACTATGTTTACAAAACATAAGGAAGCACAAGCTGTGATCACATGACCTGTATCAGGAGGGGCAGTGCAGGGCTATGTACAGACATGACCTGTATCAGGAGGGGCAGTGCAGGGATTGTACAGACATGACCTGTATCAGGAGGGGCAGTGCAGGGATTGTACAGAC
>JAODAL010019197.1:0-72749 GCA_025379985.1 Phyllomedusa bahiana
GATGCAAAACCCGTAACAGAAAAAAAGAGCACCAAAAATGGCACAAAACTGCTTATTTGTGTGGGGAAAATGAACACTTAAATTTTTATTTGCAAATTAAACCCAATTCCACAGCCTTACAGCACTTGATGTTTATAGGGATCCCACTTTTACTACATTTCTCAATTGTTCATTCCCTTTTATTTTTAATCTTTTATTTTCAGTTCTATGAAATAAGTTATGGCAATTGATACATATATGTAATATTTATACTTTATAATATGTTTATTATAAATTATTGGTTTTTCAGTATCCATATGACATTTAGTTATTTTAGTAGTTACATGTAATAGTGGATAGTCATTAAGATTTAAATATAGATTTTGATATAACTTTACAAGATCTTTAAAAACAAAATTAGATAAAAAAAGGGGGAAGGTGAGGGGGCTTTTATTTTCTTAACACTTCTAAATTCATCCTCTTTAGACGCAACCTTTTTTACAAGGATCGTCAAAGGTAAACAGATCACAGCTATGATCTTTAAAGAAATCTGGCAGCAAGTGTTACTTTCCCTACAGTGTCCCCCATAGGGGGAATAACATAACCATATAAGTGGAATGAGTGAGCAGTTTGGAGTACCTCACATATGTTCTTATTACAGAGAGAGTCCTCTGACGCTAGTAAAGGATAGTCTTAAAAGGAGACTACCTCATGTTGACTAAGACTGTTTGGGCAGCCCCTTTTTATGAGGGCAATTGTATGTTATTAGGGTTCAGAAACTTGAGGAGAGGGGATGTAAGACATAATAGAATTACTCACAAATTCTGAAAAAGCAAACTGTTTAAAATTAAAGCCTTTTAGGAATTTAAAATACAAAATTTTTTTGTTTTAAGAGGTCAGTGTAATAATTATACAATCTTTTTCGAAATAATGAAAGAAAATACCCCTTTTTTTTTTTTTTTTTCTTTAGAATGTATAAGGAAATCCTACAATTTTCTAATATACTTCATAAGTCTCTGTTCTTATGTCTATTTTATACTAATTCAATAGGACAATATCTTTGTTAGTGGGGGTGGGGAATGTACCCCCCCACCCCTGCTTTTGATATAATAGCTCCATGGGGGCAAATTGGCATCACTCATTGGACCTCCTGGCAGTAAGTAATAGGGCACATGACCTCTATGGAGTAACTGAATAGGAATAATGTGGAATTATTAGGAATATGGTTATTCCAGCTTTTTTCTTTTGCTTTCTGGATTTCCTTGCATAACTGCTGTCTCTAGGTGATGTTAATAAAGTCACCTGTACAAAAAAAAACAGAAAATAAACAGAAAATTTGCTTTTCTCCACAGATACTGAAAAACAAAACATTGCTGTTTGGAAATTTTGACGGAGAACTTCTCGATTGAACATCTTTTCCCCGGGATACCAGGGATCACATGACGTGTGGTGGTCAAAGGACAGACACCGCTTTTAGTGTCCTGTTCATGGGAGCCATTAATATAGACAAAGCTGTGGGTTATACCACTTTTGATTTCTAAAATGGGGCCTACTGTGTTAGTGCAAAAAAGTAACATGATTTTCAATTATATACATAAAAATAAAAAAAGTGGTAAAATTCTTTAAATGGCAAGTCCTAAAAAAAACACTTCAAACTAACAGGTCAGCCTACTGGTGCTCCAACAACTCTTAACGTGACAACTTACAAATCGCAGAATAATGAAAACATTGGAGGCTATAGTGATGAGGATGATGAAAGCCTTCTCTACCCTTTTCCGTTTCCCACATCATGGTTGACATGAAGGAAGCAAACTAATAGGCAGGGAGGTCATATCCCTGTAATCACTGCAGACAGCCAAACCTGCTGACCACTCCTCACACCATGTGCACAAAAAATAAACCAAAGAACAATTTAAAGAACCAAAATAATCACACACTTTAAAATTAGGGGGTTTGAAAAACAGACAAACCAGACACCAAAAAGAAAAAAACTACTTTTTGGGGTTCCCCACAAGTGTGAGAGCCTTCTCCAAGACCTACAAAATCCGAAGTAAAAAAAAAATAAAAAATACAGGGCTACGTTTTAACTTGGAATCGACCATATACTTACTACTCAGCTGCCATTGGCTTCCAGATTGTATAATCCCCCTGGAGGATTTTGATGTCACCATTTCTCTAAGTGATCGCCACTTCTGATTGAAAATGACACTTCAAAAACTGCAGTTTTTCTGGACCAACAAAAGTTCTTCATACAATGATGGCTTTGATTGCCCCCTCCATGGTTTTCCACCACAATGACGTCATGTGTTTCAAAGATAATGATTTTAGTCTGGTAGTGGTTAGCCTCAACTTTTTCTTCAGACAACCTTCAGGACTTCATTAAACTTGTCTTTTTACTGCCCTGGGGGATCAGGGATCCAGGGGCAGCATTTACAAGATTCTTTGTCTTGGAATCATGTGAAAGCAGAACATGAAATAAACCTAGAGTGTTTTGGTTTATTTTGGCTCAGTGCTCTGGACAAAAAATACATTCTCCAAACCTCTGCCAGCAAATTAATTCAATTGTGGGTCATCTCTCAGGGCTTACTTCCATGTGTAGTTTCAAGTGAATGCAAGGAAGGGAAGCAGACCAAAAGCCCAGGTGTTGACGCTATAGACTCATTATTATAGAAAAATGTTTTTGGGCACCTTCAATTAGGAGCGGGGTCCCAAAACCGAAAAATGTATCAGTCCTTTATATGAAAAATGCACACCAACACTGTAATTTTTATTCATAGAAAAAACTTTATTGAGCAATATAAAACCAACCGCTTCATAAAACTATAGTCAAGTATACATTCATTTATTATATATATTAGATTCGTAATCAAACTTTTACGTTTCGGTCCCCTAATCGGACCTTTTTCAAATCGAACCCCCAAATTTTAAACATTTCTCATTCAATTCTTTGCAACTTTTTTTATACTCATGTGCTCAGGGGCATGGAGTGAGAAGCCGGTCCCGGGTTTTATAAAGGCCGGTTGTTATTAATTGCTCAAAAAAGTTTTTTTTCTATAAATTAAAAATTTTATGTTGGTGTGAAACCCTTTTTAATAAAAGGACGCTATAGACTCAATGATTTTTAGTTCGCAGAGCTTTGGAGCCATGTAAGGAATTACATGTGACATCAATGAAACTGGGGTACCTGCCAACTGGGTGAGACCAAAGTCACTGGGGGTTAAACTTTATACTTCAGATCCAAAGCAAAAATGTCCCCCTTCAAGTCTCTTGCACCAATCCCTTTTGTGGTAAACCATGCTCGGGCCCTTTTGAACCCAACGCTTCACCTTACTTCCATCCAACCTGAAAACGAGATGACTTTATTTAAAATTTCTTCATCGGTTTAAAAGTGTATGATTCTAACAAATATATAAGAATCCTGGACACTACTAGCCGACTTGTGGCATTAAGTTGTTATAAAACCACACTTCACCAAGATAAATTGTTTTGCATCAGATGGCGAGAGAAAGGTTGGATATGTTTGATAGGTTGTAAAATCTGAACACCATTCCTGAACCATGTTCTTTCAGAATATCATTGGGTAAAATTTACCCCCCCAAAAATTGGGGCCATTAGCTACAAACCTTCAAAGGAAAATTAATTTTTGGAATACTGTTGTTTTTTGATGAGGTTCCCTGGAGGGCATCCTGCAGAGCCAAAATCCTTAGTCAGGACATAGAAATCTAAAGAATCCACAATGGAGGGTTGAGTAAAGATGAAGCCTTCATGGTTTTGACAAGGGAAAAGGAATGCCATCTCATTAAGAGAGGGTCCCACCTTGTCGATGGTACTTGAATTTGAAGGGAACCCAAATTTACCGACCCAGAAAACAATTGCTAAAGTCAAATACAAAAACTGGACACTAACAGAAATTGGTCTTGGCGTTCTAATTAACGTCTTTAAAAGAGAATCTCTAGTCCTAATTCTCTGCTGATTTCCAAACCTCATAAAATTTATGGATAAACACTGATTTTGTAAGTAAGTGGTTCTGTATAGCACTCCTGTATTAGCACTGATGATGATGTACTTGGTCAAGGACTTTAAAACTCTTTAAAAGAAATTAAAACCTAATTTTTATATACAAAATTCCTCAACATATACTTCCTACAAAATTTTTCTGAAGCTTTCCCCCTTTGCCCGTTCCAGCCATAATACCCTTTGGGGATAGGCCCTGCCCAACTTCCAACACTAAATTCCCTTTTGCTGTGTTTGTATTTAATCCAGGATGCTTTCCATTCTAGTTTATACGAGGTTCTCAATCTATTCACATGACTAAATGAAAGTGCTTAGCAAAATAGAGGGTGAGAAAATGATTAATAAAAACAAATTAAAAAACGTAGCACTGAGGATCACAAATGGGGAAATGTATGCAGCTGTCTAAGGTTTGAAAAATTTATCGAAAATATTAACTAACGACATTGAGAAATCAACTTACATTTTCAAAGGGAAGCTCCTCTCCTCAAGGAATAAACTCAATCTCAAGCTGAACAATATCTTCTCTAGAAGATTCAAGAAATGCCTGCATTGTAAGAGGGCCAAGTGTCTTTTGAGAAGAATTTCCTTCCTAATGGATTCTTGCTTGGGGGGGGGGGGGGAAGAAGTGGTCCTAAAACCGTATTATGGGTACCATGAAGCTGTGCAGTGGGTCACCAAAATATAAAACCCCACACAACGAATTTAAATAAATCACACAATATTGATAAAAATTCAATCTACAATAGTAATTTGGAAACCCCATAGCAGTTGGTCACCATCACATGACAGGGCCTACAGCACTGACAACACAGAAGAGAAAACCTGACATCCAGTGACTCACAGGAGATGTAATCTCTGATCATCCTTTCTCTGACTCCTTCTTTTTCACTTTTCTTTTCCATCTGGCCTAGACCACCATGACTACTTCTCCCGGCCACAACTTGTTCTTGCAGAATTTACCACACAAACCTCTTGAACTTCTCCCTTTATCAACACTACCCTACCAATTCTTACCTTTTGTTATGGGTGCCCCCTGACTGTTAGGTATGCTGCCCCCTGTAAGGCAGTCATTAAGTGGATAAACTGCCATATATAGAATAGCTGCTGTGGATATGTAAACTGCCCCCCTGTAGGTGCAGGTGGCCACTGTATCAGGTAAAAAGCCCCCTGTAAGTAATATGCGGCACCTCTGACTCTGGATAAAAAGTTTCTAGCCTCTCCACGCTCCCCATCAGGGAGCTCACTTCAGGAGCTGGTTTCCGACATGACTTCATCACACCGCCTATGCCAGGACGCTGCTCCTGGGATTTCCTAGGCTGGAAGACTACGGGCCGTTGGCTTGACAGCGGAGCAGAAGGTGATGACCATGCCTCCTGCAACGCTTGGACATGGCAAGTTCGGACCTACACACCATCATGCCACAGAACCTGCCACTGGGGTCATCATGCCACTGTGTTGTGTAGGTGGCTGCCCTGAGCGGCCCCCTGTGCTCATGGGTCCCCTGGGCAATTGCCTTGCCTTACCAATGGGAAAGGTGGCCCTGCTGCTCTCCTCCATTGATAATGACGTGTAAATGACCCTCTCACATGTAAATTAAGACTTCTCCCTACAACTAGTGTTAGACAGCATATAAATAGCTCTTGTTATAAGGACATCAGGGAGGGGGCCAGGTTTCATTGTCTCTAGTATCTGCCATTTTGTTTATCTAATTTACTAAAGGGTGTTTGGTGGCTTTTTACAGGTTACAATATTGCTCTATTATTGTCACAATACACTTCAATTCACTCAGCTTTGTACTATGTACATGGTCTCCTAACAAGAAATTTAACCTTCTTTTACCTTTGTTTTCGGCCCATGATAATAGAGGTCTACCCTCTCTTTACAGGACTTGTCTATTTTAGGGGCCGTTTACACAGCTTATTTTGCCGCGGATTGGCGCCGTACTGTGCGCCGGATTTGCGCTGCAGTATGGTGCCAATCCATCGCAGTAATTATGGTAATCCACTGTTCTCATAGAGAACAGTGGCATCCGTCGCTACTAACCGCTCGGCGAATCCGCCGGGCGGGGAGGAAGTCACTTGCACATTATCCAGGCGCAATATGCGCCGTGGATAATGGAAGTCTATGGGGCCGGCGGGCCGCGCACCCGCCCCATATTCAAGCCGGAATTGCGAGCGCAATCCGGCTCGCAATTCCGGCTTGAATAAGCCGTGTGAACCAGGGCTTAGAGTGATTTCAGGTTTGTGAACCACTTTTTCTCTAAATACAAAATTTCTGCGACTTGTAATATACTTGAGGCCACATGTATGAAAATGGTTTAGGTCTAAAATTCACTGTTTCCCATAGCAACCAGAGCGCACCTTTTCACAGTTCCAGAACACTATATAAAATGTCATAGCAACCATTGTACCCCTTTCAAAGTGAGTTTTAGACCTAGAATGTTTTAATACATGTGGCTTTTGGTGTCCTACCTTCACATTATTCTCAAGATATTGGCTGTAAATAAACGCGAACACAAAAACTCTGGGGTAGTCTAGCACCTCTAGTGTCAATTGAAAAATTGGTCCAGTTCGAAATCTCTAACCGAGCTTCCAAATGGAACCTCTGACAGATGTGAGCCAGGCCTAAGTCCTGCTCTCTGAACCTTAGACTGCTTCAGAAGCAGATGCAATTGTATTCAAACTACTGGGCCTGCTAAATTTAGTTTAGCGCATTGCCTAGCCTAGATACAATTTTAGTCACTTCTCATCTGACAGTTGCCTGAATGTAAACACGGGCATAGACTGGGCCACAGGCAAGCAGGGAAAACTCTTGGTATGGAGGGACCCTGATAATTGGGGACCTGTCCACATGGCAGGCCTGTGGCGTCCTCTTTTCTATTTAAAAAAAAAAAAAAAAAAAAAAGCTGAAAAAGATGCAGAAAGCAAGCTACAGGGTGTAAGATTCTTGTGTGTGGTAATGTACAGTAGCTGTAGAGTAGGTCCAAGAAATGAACTTCACTGGTGGGGCCCCAAGAAGCAAATCCATTGGTAGACCTAAGACAAGCCAGTCGGAAACTGGGTAGGCCAGACTGTTATGCTTCTGACCAGCAATCAAATTTTGGAAAAAGTGGGTAGCAGAAATATTAGGTTAGGTTGTAGAAATTTTTCATTTGTTTAGGGATTAAGCTTTATAAATCCCAAACTGGGTAATCCTCCCACCCCCCATTAAACTTTTGCTTCTATTACTGATCATGAAATCCATTCCATCACTTATAACTCATTGGGTCGTTTCTTTTTTTTTTTTTTTTAGCTTCTGCTGGAGTTTAAGGGATCCTCTGACTCCTTGTGGAGTGATTCATATGCTATACGCATACACAGGTGTTTAATATAATTTGCATGGCTTAGAGTGGTTATCCAGCTTGCAAATATATAAATTGGTTAGAGCTTCATAAACCACTACAGCTGCTGCCAGCGGTGTTGCCCAAAATACACAGAAAAATTGGGAAAAATTACTCAAAAAACCAAAACATGGCCTACTCACTGCTAGAAAAAGCTGAGATGATCTAAACACAGCACAGAGCAGCAAAAACCCCCCATGCTATTAGAGAAAAATAGCGGGTGTTGCCCACTCTGACTTCCTGTTTGGCAGTGGGCATGTGAGGGTTGCAACTATTCCGTGGCTCTGTCGTGCCATTCCACTGATTTTTACCACTCATTCGCTGCTCACCTCCTGATGTCAATGGAATGGCGTGTGACCCCCCCCCGCCCCTCCCCCACCCCAATGTCACTGATTTGTTTACAATGGTCATAAGCTGACACTATAAATCTAAGTGCTATGGGGACACAGCCAGCACCTCTAGTGCTGGCATGGCGTTAAGAACAGATTTTTTTTTTCATTGCACAGCACTAGCCAACTTTAATTTTTAAGGGGAAAACCTCTTTAATTTCAAAATTACCCAGCAACTAGTCATGCTTAGACTTCAAAGTTCCCAAAGTCTTGAAAATGACTGTCTCCCCTGCTCTTGTTGCCGATACCTGTCCGTAAACTCTTCCCCATATATTGAAAATTTATAAGAAATATCATAGGGTGGTGACAATTGATGCTATGAATTGAAGGATTACGTAGAACTTTGTATTAAACACAGTAGTGTAACTAGAAGTCATAGGGTCCAATAGCAAATAATAATCATAATAATAATCATCTTTATATAGCGCCAACATATTCCGCAGCAGTTCACAAATTCAAGGGTAAACGTACAGACATTTACACATTAAAAGTACTTACAGAAGAGACACAAGGTGTGAGGGCCCTGCTCGTGAGAGCTTACAATCTTTTAGGGTGTATGGGTGAAACATACGGTAAGAAGTGCCAAGTTGACAATGGTCCAGCCTTGTGTCATAAATAGGGGGTGGTTTTCATGAAAAATGGATGAACCAGTCACCCAGACAGTACATCTATATACAAATAGTAATCATCTGATGGGAAACGGAAACCGTAGCATTTGTAGAGGTATGGCTAATGTCACCATGTATTAGAGATCCCATATAGCAGTGCTAAATAGCAGAAGGCCAGCAACTTCCTAATCCTTATAAGAAGCTGCAATGTTCTCACACGAGTGGACCCCATTTACTTCTGAACCTCATAGCAGCTATTGCGGTTCTTGTTATGCTCATCAATTGCTATGATGTTTCCTATGGCCTATAGATCACATTGCCATTGCTTGTCTGAGGTGGCCCAATGCTTCAATCCACAGTTACAAAATTCAAATACATTTTGGGAAGACACAGCCTGGCCCCAAATGATTGCTCCTCCATAGCTTATGCCATTTGTAAATCTTCTCGATCAACACAGGAATTGGTTTTCACAAAGGTCTCTAAGAACTGGACATATGTCCAACACTCTGGAGGAATCCTGACCATTTTGTTTGTGTGCATTGATTTGGGGTGATTCCGAGTGTGTTAGAAGTACGCTGGTGAGCACATACTTCCAAAGCACAGGGGACTGTCCCCATTCACCTCCATTATCCTTGGCATGTAACTACTGGTAAGAAGTGACGTGTGTATTTTGCGCTAGGAGAAAGTGACGTCGGGGGAAGACCGAGGCTAATAATGGCTTCCAGAGCTATGAATACCATAGTTACAGGCCGGATTGCAGCACAGTTACAGCCTGAAAGATGTCATGTGAACATACACATAACCTTAGACGGTTTCCTCATATTAGCCCCTAAAAAATGAAAGAGCTCTGGTTGTTATGGGCAACTAAAAGTCTTAGAACTACAGTTTTCAGAAGTCTCCTATTGTGCTTCAAGCTAGTAAATCTAATTTGGTCCATATAATCCTTATTTGTGAAAAATATCAGTCATGCAAATGTAGAAAAACTTGCCATTTTCAAAGATTTCAGTGTGGTAAGACCTAGTTACACACCACAAATGGGTTCATCACTATTGGCTACCAGATGTCTGCTTTGTCAGCATCTTTTTTTTTTTTTTTTTTTTTTTTTTTTTTTTTAAATGTTTGTTTTTTACAATATTAGGGGACTTATAAATTTAGTAGCAAGATTATTTTAAGAACCAGTCTCGTTTTTACATGGCTTTTGAGGGGTCTGTGTTTTAGTATCCCCCCATACATGACTCAATCTAAAACTGCACCCCTTGAATTCAGAATCGTATTTACGACGTTTGCTTTAATTTCTGTGAAACGCCTAGAAGGTTCATAATGTTTATTGCAGATGGTACCAGGGAACTGCAACTCGATATTTTCACCAATTCTGCTATTTTTAGAGATCACATATGTGGCCCTAGAGCACTATTTGACTCAACCACAAGCCGCAGAATAAAAGGAGTACCTACTGGAATTTGAGGTCTCATTTTTATTAGGATATTTTTTAGATACCATAACTGACACTCGCAGTTGAAAAGCTACATCCCATTTTCAGGCGTGTAGGGAGTGTATTGACCCCCACGGGTGTTTTACGCTTATTAGGCTGTGAAAACTAAAATTTAAGGTTTGCCAAAAATATGCATTTTTATCTCAAAGTATCATTTGCACAAGAAATCCTGGGGGGGAAGCAACCAAAGTAAGTAGTTGCTTCCAAGTTTGACAATACTCTTTGTGCAAACTGCTGTTTGGGTGCATGGCCGGGCATTCAAGGGAGGGAGCGTTATTTGGCTTTTGTAACAGATTTAAGTGGGTGCCATGTTGCCCTTTCAAAGTCCCCAAACTATGAGAACAGGTGACGCCCTCCAGAAGTCGCCCCATTTTGAAGTCAACATTCTTCTGGAAAAAAATGTTTTTTCCCCTCCCCAGCTGCACCAGTTTCACTTTGACTTTAAGCTGCTTCCTGTACTTCTGGCGGCTACCAATCCGTGCAGAGGGGGGTCAGAAGCTTCACCACTGAAGGTGTAGGAATCTCACTAGCTGCTAAAATCACGACAGTTGTCTCAGATGCCCCTGCAACCCTCATCCCAGGTCGCGGGCGCATCCGTACCCCGATGCCAAGCGGCGCCCCGTCCCTCACGTCAGGTCCGGAATCCGCTCGCCCCCCTGTCAGTGCCCAAGTACACTTAGCCAGCCACGCTCCTGCTCCGTCCGTCTGTCCTGCGGCCACGCTCCCTAGGGGGCGCGCGCCAGCAGTGTTAAATTTAAAGGGACAGTGCACCGGTAATTGGCCATTACCGGACACTGCTCCTAATTAAGCCGGCCTCGTCCTGGTACCCTGCCGGATCTTTAGTGCTCTTTTCCTACTGAGAAAGCGTTCCAGAAAGCCTTCTGTTTTCCTGTGTACTGTACCTTCTGCCTGTCCTCGACCACTACACTTGCCGCCTGCCCTGACCTTCTGCCTCTCCATGGTCTCATACCTCAGCCGCCTGTCCTGACCTCCTGCCTGACTATTTTGTACCACGCTACACCTCGGCTGCCTCCGTAAGTCACATCGGGATAGTGACCTGGTAGAGTCCCGCCGCAGCAAGTCCATTCCGCTTTGCGGCGGGCTCTGGTGAATACTGGGACCCACTTATATTCCACTCCCTGGCATGGCTTATGCCATCGCTTGTGGTGGTCCAGAGGATCCACTATCTCCGACCGTGACAAGTCTTGTGTGTATGTCACTGTATTTCCTGTTGACCGCCATTTCGACTTTACACTGTACTAAACGCCTGCTGCCTCTGTGTGCTTGTTTGTCAACAGGCAGACCATTTTCTAGCTTAACAGATATTCCATAGAAAAAATTGTTTTATAATCCTACTTGCCAGTTGGAAATTATAGGGATTTAAGAACACTTGTGATTTGCTGTCTTTGGAGTACAGTTCATTAAGAGACTGAACAAATCTTGACCTTTTTAACATTTACATTTTTGAACATGGAGCAAACTAGAGGTGGTAAGCGAGCAAGGCCGTGGAGCTAGAGGTACCTCAAGACAAGGCACTCCTTCCAGTGCTCCGGACAACACCAGAAACGAGCACATCATCAGTTGCAGCACTGTCAGGCCTGTTATCGCTTGGTCGGTTCCCTGTGCGTCTCATTTCTGAAGAGCGGCGCCAATCTGTTCTTCAGTGGTTAACACACCCTGCATCCAGTGGTTTTAACTCCTCTTCTCAGTAATGGCCACAAATCATCGTCCTCATCAACCCAAACTGAAGCAAACACAGGGCAAATGTCACCTAACAGACTGCACTAGATAATCCATAGTCTGAAAAGCTCTTTAACACAATGCAATGAAGGCATTTCAAATGATCAAGAGGCCAAAGAGGATGATTTGGTCTGCTGTAATCTCCTCAGAGGAGAAGGAAGCTGGTTCCTCTTTCCACTGGACTTGCCATCCTTAAGGTGCGTAAATGATGAACACCAGATGCAAAAGGCATAGAACCCGGTATGTATTCTCCATACCCTTCCTTAAACATGGAGTTGTGCCTTTGTCAACATACATGTGCATCTATAAGAAGGGCAGCATTTGTGTACATAAACAGTATGGACACCATACAAAAAGGCATGCCACCTAAATGGTATCATGGCAAGACTGGCAGGATCTACAATGTTACAGCATGCTATGGGTATACTTGTGAATAAGCAGATCAAGGGTAAAATTCTTGCTAAGAAAATCAACGTCTATGTGGAGCACATTTGCCGATCAGAGTGGAGATGGTTTCTTCCAGCACATCAAGGAAAACGAGAGGAAGAAAAGAAGCCTTGGCTCGGTCTTAGCTCACACTTGCGCCATTTGTAAAAGGGGTGCCAATAGGGCAGTACTCCTTTCAGGGGCCCTAATCAAAAACAGGCCCAGTGATATGTTAAAAAAAAATAGGAACTAGTTAGAGATGGGCGAATTTCCCTAAATTCGTTTCGTTCACTTCGCCGAATTTCTCGGCAAAAAATAACTTCGTTCCAAATTACTTCGGCACGAATCACGTTAAACAGCTATTTCCAGGCTGCACAGAGCCTGCAGGGTGCTGTAGAACGTTGTGCCATGCTTAAATATGCAGAGGGAGCTTGGTTTGGTCGTCTTAGTATGACACGCACCTGACTGCCGCCACTCTTAGAATCGCTTCACTATAAAATTCCCTGGGCACTTAAGAGGGCAAAACTGACCAAAAAACTGAAGCGGGAATGTTGCCTGATAAAGCCATGCCAGCGAAAGCTGGAAAAAAACAAGCTGAGAGCTCAGGTGGCAACATTAGTGACAGTGTGGAGGTGACGGCGCTAGCCACAGCAGCATGAGGTCAGACAGTGGCACAATGACATTCTGGAGGTGGCAAAAACAGGAATAGGTCAGAGTGGCATAATGACAGTGTGGAGGTCATGGCAGCAGCAGCATAAGGTCAGACAGTGGCACAATGACATTCTGGAGGTGGCAAAAAGAGGAGTAGGCCAGAGTGGGACAATGACAGTGTGGAGGTGAGTGGCAATACCAGTCCCTGGTAAAGATGGTTGGTGGCAGATGGAGAAACTGTCAGCAGATGTGTGGCATCAGGCGGGTGGCGGCATCAGAATAGTGGCTGAGGCAGGTAGTTTGAACCCAGACTCATTTCTCAGTTTGGGTAGGCTCATGGCGATGATCTAAAACCAAAGGCTTGGTGTGGGGAAAAAACGGGGCCGACCCACGCCTTTTTATCTGACAAATATTCTTTTCACTTTTCCCGTGGACAACGGTTCTCCTTTGGTAACGATGGCCCCCCCGCACAAAACCCCCGCTCTGATGCCACATACGGCCGGGGCAGGACATTTCTCCACTGAAAACCGGCAAGTTGGGGCCCACACACCATTTGGCTGCCAATAGCCCCAGCGGATCTTCTAACTGGGGTGGCAGAGTGTTTCCCAAGTGGGCCACCACCGGGTTGGTTTCAGGGACTCTCCGGGTCCGCTGCTGCTCGACTACCCTCCCACTAGGCGGGTGAAAAAACGCTCATCCCATGACTCCAACTTATTTTACTGCGATGGAGCGGGTACTGCTCCTCCCCCCCCCCCCATCCCCCCCCAAGCCGGGCAGTAGTACTTTAGCGCTGAGGAAACCCCCCCGTCAGACCTTCAGGGGGGCATGCCAATAGGCAGGGCAACTGATTACGGAGGATTTCCCTATAGTATTTGATTTTTGTCCTCCCTCTCAATGCGGGGAAAAAGGCCCCCTTTTTTGGACCGGTAGCGAGGGCCCCAATAGGGTGGAGAGCCAGAAGTCACCCCTCTGCCGGGGATCGACTATTTGGCTGTCACTACCCAGGCAAAAAGCATGCGCGGGCCACTCACAAGTGATCCGAGGGGCTCCATCCCTCAATTTCCACGTATACTCCCCAACGGTCTTGGGGTCATCTGCCTTCTTCTTCATCTCCATCCACCTCCTCAAGCGCTCCTGCTCCCCCTCTCGCACCGGGGTAAAAAAACCACTCATTTCACCAGACAATTTTTGCTCCCCCCCCCCCTCCTCCCTCCTCCCCTGGTCCCAAAAAAATGTTAAGCCCCTGCAACATTTTTCCCCAGGCATTTTAAAATTCCAACATAAAACATGGAATGAGTTTTTTTGGGGGGGGCCGTTCTGCCGCTGCAAAATCGAGGGGGGTGTTCCTGGGTTTTTACAATGGATAAGTGCATGCACGTTTCCTGGCCTTTTTCAAATGTTCGAAGATGGGTGGAAGTTTCGGGAACCTTTTCCAACCAGATTGAACACGGGGCCCATGCAGGGCGCAGGGACCACCCCCAGGCAGCGCGACCCCATGTTCCTCCATTGCCTCACCATGGTTCCGTTTTGGGCAGTTGGCGGGGGAAAAAGCCACACCGATTTCTTGCTGCATGACGGGAGCAATTTCCTCCCCTTGTGACTTCTTTCGCCAAGGCAAGCCAGGTGTAGAACTGCGTGACACCCTGTGCCCACACATGTGGTATGATGGAGCATTTTTTGTGGGTGGGGGGAGGAGGAGGCGGACTTTGGGTGCGGGAGCAGCAGTTTGAAAAGTGGAGGAAAAGGGGCTTTCCCCCTTCCAAGTTTTTGGTGTGCCGGGGCCCGGGAAGCACTTCACCCAGGGGGGCCGAAAGGACATGTACGGCCCTACCTTTTTTTAACCCCAACGCCCGCGCGCCGTGCACCTTGGAACAAACCGATAAGCTTAAGACGGGCCCCCCTTTTCTGTTCACATTTTTTAAGAAGTGCGGTATTTTGCCTTTTTGGGAAAAAGAAATTACGGCTTGGAACTCTCCATCTGGGCCCGGGGCACAACCTTTAGTTCTCAAATGGTGCAGATCCCTTTTGAAAGGGGGGGACGCAGTACCAACAACTTGGGACGGAGCACGTCAGCTGCTGCACCTTAGGAGGGGTTGTAGCATTCTTTTGTCTTTTTGCAATCGCCTGCTAAACGACTGCGGGCGCCATGAGACAGGGACACGGGACCGGGAGATGTCAAGAGAAACGCTCCCTTCTGCAAGGTGGTGAGCCTTGACGGGCTGAAAGGGCATGCGTGCCATGGGCGTGCTGCTTTTGCAGCGCGGGGATGGACCACCACATCTAAGCCATTTTCCCCAGCCCACCAGATGGGACCGCAGGATTTGACGCGGGGCCTGGTGCCAACTTAGCTCCCTGGCCCCCCTTAAACTTTTTTCTACAGTTTCTACAATACCCATATTGGGCCCTCCGGGTTTTGCAAAGAACTGCCACCCGCCGAGTATCGATTTTACCCCCAAACCCTCCGCAGGGGTACTACTGCGCCGCGCCCCTCGCTGACCCCTGTGCCGCTATTTTTCTTGGACCTGCGAAGCTGGTTTTTTACCCCGTGGCTGCTTGGCCCCCCGACCTCACATTGCTGCACCTGCGATCAGGGCCACACGACCCACTTGCGGCTGCGCCGCTGCCTACCGCAAGCTGACGCCATCTTCTCCTACGATGATGAACCCCTTTCCCTCACCCGGCCCCAATTGGGGTGGGGCTACACCCCATCTATTTTTTTTAAACCCGGTCACGCGTCCTACCCCGGGCCCCGGGGTATGCAGAGGCTGACCCCCCCCACAACATGACCTCCCTTTGCCACTCTAAACACAACTTTGCCCTACTGAAGAAGCAGGGATTTTGGGCCCCATTTTTTTCGCTGCCAATAGCTGCTGACTGCCCCCTCAATTGTTCACCCTCGCTATATAGGGGCGCTGAGCCCCAGACCAAAAGGATCTCGGGCTGGGGGAACCAATGGGACAGGGGCGGTTAAGGGACAGGTGGGGGCCCGCGACCCCCCCCGGGCCATGCCAAACAAAGGGGTTGGTGACTTTCCCCCCACCGACTCTTGGGGGGGTTGCCCCCAGATTCACTGGGGGGAAGGGGATGACCTAGTCAACCAACCCAAGAACCTTGGGTTTGCAGTCAGTACACGGCCGCAAATAACAGCGGCAGTTTTTGGCCTCACCGATGACCCCTCTGTGAGCCCCCCTTGCTGTGCGCGACCTGCCCAAATTTTGTCCTCTTCCCCCCGCAGGGGAAGAGCCTGCCACCTCGTCGACATACTGTTTGTTCAAAAAATTTTCAGACACTGTTTTAGAAATTCTGATATGATAAATACACACCCTTATTTTATGCCAAATGAACCCACTAAAAGCTTTGGGAAACCCTTGGATAAAATTGCGCTCCACAAATGGCAGGAAAAAAAAGGCCTTGTATGTGCCGTTTTTAAAAACTGTGTATTTTCTTAAAAAAAAGCACAAAAAAGGCTTTAAATTTAAACCCTTTAATAGAATTAGCTACAGAATTTCTTTTGTGGGGTGAAAAACAAAGTTTTTTTTACTGATACAACTGCAAACAACGCTTTAAACCCCCGGATGTAAATTGCGCAAAAAAAAATTGAACAACCCAAACTAGTAACTTTGACGTTTTTTTTCTACCCACACAACAAGAGATAAAATTGTAATTAACCTTCGCTTGTAATTATGCACGGAAAAATGTAATATTTTGGCGTGAAAATTTGGTTTTTTTGGGTCGCACACCCGCAAAACCGCTTAATTAAACCCCCGGATGTAAATTGCCCAATAAATTGAGCACCAAAAATAAAAGGTAAATTTGTTTTTAAAAAAACGCTGTTTCTTTTAAAGAATACAACGGAACGGCTTAGACCCACTTGGGTATTAATTTAGCAGCTGCAGTGGACGCAACTGGATTTCCGATCCAATACCCCCAAAAAATCAGAAAAGAACATTAAAAACTCTGAAACAAAGCTGAGACACCCCACAAAAAACGCTGTATAAAAACAGTTCTTCAGTGAGAGCTATCACAATCGGCCCGCAGCACCTTCCCTGATAAGTACAGTGAGAGGAGTTGAGCCCCCGGGCGTCGCGCCCGACTTATAAAATGCGGTGACGTCACAAATCCCGCCGGTCTCTGGCTTCATCTCTGCACATGTCAATGGCAGGCTATCCCCTTTCTTCCTCCCACAGTGCTTTGCCCCATGTAGCGCCATATGCCCCACAGCCATTTTATCAATCAAAAGCACACTTCGTTCACCCGAAGTACCCCAAACTTCGACTTCGTTCAGAACCGAAGTTTTCCAGAAATTCTAAATGAATTCCACTTCGTTAGAATCGATTCGCCCATCTCTAGAACTAGAATTTGCTTTAGCTGCATGGGATCCTGAAATGGTTAATAGATGACTGATGGCAGCCCTGGCTAAAACTGCACCACCTAGAACTGTGGCCCTACTCGCTGTACCTCCGGGTTCCCTGTTGGGATGTTCTTGCTGCCACCACATATGACATATTCTTGGGCCCTGGTGAAAAAAATGACACGGGGCTCCTGCCAATTACCATTTGCCATTTCCAATATCGGTATCTTGTCAAAGGGGCCCCATAGCAGTTTGCTACGCTGTAACTGCTGAGCTATGGGTCATCTTTTCAGTTGCCATTGAAAGGGTTTTAGCCTGTGAATTTTTTTCTGTGAAATTAGAGCCAAATTGTCTTCACTAAGTTGTTCCACGTATCCAGTTACTGTTGTGGATGGCAAAATTTTGCTTTCTCTTCGCCTGTTTGGTATAAAAATTAACCTGATCATCTTCTCCCACTGACTTTAATGGGAATCGACGATTCAATCGAGATCAAATCGATAAACGAAACTATTATTTCAAAATCAGTTATCGACTAGCTTGAATTTTATTTGATTTTTTTTTTCTCTCTAGCAATCACTCCTCTCTAATCGTGGCCATTACCAGACAACTACTTTGGGTTAAAGCATGTAAATGCATTCCTAGATATTGTACTGTCATCTATGCCTACGAAGAGGAAGGGGAGCAATAATCTTAGGAAATACTCCTTGCAGGTGCTTCTCATGCCACCACTGTTACAGGAGGTCCTAGGAGTTCACATGGCTGGATCGGATGCTTATTCTGGGCATGGATTCCAGTTTAAACCACGCTGATTTTACATGGGTATTAAAGGCCTGTGCTTAAGCATGTGCAGTGAAATTGTGAGGGGGAAAAGTGAGTGACAATTGAAAGGTGGGTGTGTTGTGGGTATTTTTTTTTTTTTAACTTTTCTATTGGTTAAGGTGAGCTCAAAATAGGGGACGTTGGGACGACATGTTAAATAGTACGGTTGAAAAAAGACATATGTCCAAGCTCAACCAAGAATTGGGAAAGGTGTGGATGGAGGCAGGGGTAGAGAGAATTTAAGATTTTCTATGAAACCTGGCTCCAACATGCCGGTTTTACTTTGCAGTGTAGAAGGCACCAGTACTTTAAGTGTGTCCCATTCTACAGCCAAATTTGTCTCCGCCATACCCCTTTGGCGCATACAAATATATAGATATACGGATATATATTAGGGCTTTGACAGGTTTTTGGCTGGGAAGCACACCAGAAAACTTCAAGCACCAATCGATTAATACAAATGTTTGGAGGGTGTGAATTTTTTTTTTTTCTTAAAAGCATTAAAATCAAATATTTATGGTGAAATACTTCCATCTACATTGAATTGGGAAGAAAACTTTATTTGAATAAGTCCAGATTATGGTGATTAGCTGTATTCATTTTGAGGGCTAATATCTGTCCTTTTTAAAAAAAAAAAAAAAAAAAATAAAGAAAAGACTGGTATTTGTCCATTGCCGTATAAACGGGCCCAAAGTCTTTCAAAGAGCTAGTACGTTTTTGCAAAAAAATGCAGTCTTAGTTTTTTGGGGTTTTTTCAGTCAGCCCATACATTGCATTATACGGGAAACTGACTGCAAAACATGTTGCAAAGTCTGCCAGATTTTTAACATGCCGGTTAAATAACCTGTGGCTTTTCACTGTTTATGCATCAGTGTACCGTCAGATTTTCGACAGTTTAAAAATATTGAAACCAACGAAAATCAAACGGTATTTCTGTGCTGTTTAAACATGGCTAACCGTTGAGACCTTCTGTGCTCAAATATCCATTAAAGTGACAACTTACAAATCAACATGATGCAAGCATTGAAGGCTATAGTAATGAGGAGGAGGATGAGAGCCTTCTCTACCCTTCCCAGTTTTCCACATCATGGTTATTGACATGAAGGAAGTAAACTGAAATGGGCAGGGAGGTCCTATCCATGTAGTCACTGCAGACAGCCAGTCACCAACCATTCCTCGCATCCATTACGCTACAAAACACAAGACTAAAGAACAGATTTATATCCTTAGTAAACATACAGGACAACACTAACTTTGAATCAGCCATATACTTACTACTCAGCTGCCATTGGCCTCCAGATTGTATAATAATCTTGGATGGGTTTGATGTTACCATTTATCTAAGTGATCTATATTTCTGGTTCAAACTGAAGGCTGACTTCTTCTGTATAAAACTCAAGTGTTTCTGGAGCCAGTAGATTAGTGTTCTTACAGTGGTTTTGATGTCTCCTCCTCCTAACCCTCCCCCCACCCCCCTTTCTCTACCACAATGACATCTTGTGTTTCAAAGATTTTGTCTGCCAGGGGTTTACCTTAACTTGGTCTTCACCGAGAACCTCTGACTTCCTCAGGTTTGTCCTACTGCCCATGGTGAGTCAAGGTAGTTCAAGACAGTTGTTATAGGATTCCTTGTCTTAGGATCATGTGAAAGTAGAACATGAAATAAACCTTGGAGTCTTCAGGTTTATTTTAGCCAAATGCTCTGGACAAGGAATATGGTCTCCAAACCTCTAGCAGCAGATGAATTGTGGGGCATCTTGGGGCTCTCCTCCATGGATAATTTCCAGTGAACGCAAGAAAGCACAGCAAAGGCCCAGGCATCAGTGCTATAATTCAATGCTGTAGATTGAATTGATTGATTTTTAGTTCACAGAGCTCTGGAGACATGTAAGGGATTGTATGTGACATTGCTGAAACTAGGTTACCTGCCAACTGGGTGAGACCCAAGTCACTGAGCTTTACGTTATGGCATTCTGGATCCATAAGCAAAACATTTGTCTGGTTTTAAGGCTCTCTGAACCAATGCCTTACTGTGCGTAAACTCCAGTGCTCTAGTCAATTGTAACACACAACTCTTCACTATTACTGCTGGCAGTCCAACCTGGAAAAACGATGACGTTAGATATTTGCTTTATCTTGATTAAAAATGTGTATGAATGTAACAAATATAAGAATCCTGGACACTACTATCCAACTTGTGGCTTTCAAGTTGTTGCAAAACTAATGACCTCAGTGAATTGTAGCTTTGTATTAGCTGGAGAGATACAGGTTGGAGATTGATAGAAATGAAATCTGTGCTGAACATCATTCCTGACTATGTTCCTTCAGAATATCATTGGGAACATTTTAAACAAAATAGATTTTTAATTTGACTGAAATAGCTAAAAATATGAAAATTTAATTTCGGAATATTTGCATTATGGATGAGGTCATGGAGACATCCCGCAGGAGCCAAATCCCGAGCCAGGACATAGAAAGCTACAGAATTCATGGAGGGGTGAATAAAGATCAAATCTTCAAGATTTGACAAGAAGATGGAGATGCATATCTCGTTCAGAAAGGCTTCCAGCCTTTTGCGGTTCTTCTGCATTTGTTTCATCGCAACTATTTTACCTGATTAAAAGACTATTGCTAGAGTCATAATACAAATAAAACGCAACACTGCAAAAATGGGTCAGGTTTCTAAAATTCTAGTCCTTAAAGGAATTGTCTGACTGAAGGGTCTATGGCAGATCATCTATTGAAGTAACACTGATTTTGTAGAGCGCTCCACTATTAGCACTGATAATATTGTACTTGATCACACTGTACACCATGACAGCCACAAAAATCCCCTCCAAAAAGTATGGAACTTTCAAGGACTTAAACTCGTAAAATAATAAAACATAACTATAATTTTTACATACAAGATTCCGCAACAAATACTTGTGACACTTAATTGTAAGCTTACCTGTTTTTCTGTTCTCAGCCAGAAATACTTGGTCATAGGTGCCCTGGCCCAATTTCTTCAACAGAAATTGGTGTTTATTGCATGTTAAAATCCAGGATGCTTTCCATTGTCGTACAAAGTTCTCTTTATCTATTCACATAATGTAATGAAATCGCATTTACAAAAATATAGGTGAAGTAACAGGAATATTAACCCCTTACCGACGTTTGACGTATGAGTACGTCAAAACACCGGTAAGCAGCTTTGAAACGGGATTGCGTCGCGATCCCGCTTCACAGCCGCCGGTTTAGCGGCTAATTGCAGCTAACACCCGGCGGTTTCAGCACAGGCAGGCGGCGGCGCCCGCCTACGCTGTTTAACCCATCAGGCGCCGCGGCAAAGATGGCCGCGGCGTCTGAATGACAAAAGCGGTGCTGCGCACCGTTTTTCAGCCCGATCGGGACATAAGCGGTGAAATCGCAGAGTCCCAAGGCTAACATGGCACGCAGGAGGGCCTTGTGAAGGCTCTGATCGCTGCATGTTCTGTTTGCCCCACTTCCGTCCGCAGACAGGAAGTGGGGAAACGCCACTTTGTACAACCCTAATGCATTGCCTATGCAATTGCATTAGGCTCTTTTTAACGATCATGCCCCCTAGTGTCAAGCACCATAGTGGGACTAAATGTTAAAGTACCAAAAAATATTTAAGTTCAAATCACTCCCCCCCCCCCCCCCTTTTCTCACTTTCAAATAAAACAATAAAATAATAGCCACATTTTTGGGTTTCCCCGCAGAGAGTCTAAATCATAAAAATATAACAAAATTTTATCCCTACGCTGAACACCGTAGAAGAAAAAAATTCCAAACCCCAAAATTGTGTTTTTGGTCATTTCACTCACATAAAAATTGGATAAAAGTAATAAAAGTCGCATCAATTTCCAAGTGCTACTTTAAAAAAGTCCACATCTCCCACAAAAAAATGCCGCCTCACTGACGTCCGTAGTGTTAGTACAAAAAGTTTATAGATCGCACAAATGGCCCCACACGCAAATTTAAAGAATAAAATATTGAATTTTTTTACAGTCCCAAAAAACAAATGGAAACACTACATGTTTGGGTATTGCCGGATGCATAACAACTGTAGAAAACAGATAACGCCTCATTTTTACGAAGAATAAACTCCGTAAAAACAAACCTCCCGAAACATGGTGCAATTACTTTTTTTTTTATTCACATTTTGCCTCACAAAATTTTTTTGCCTCACTTATATTCTTAGTAATATGAATAACACCACTAGAAAGTAAAAACTTGCCGCAAAATAAAACCGTCATAGTCAAATTAAGTGGAAAACATAAAGTATGGCTTTAAAAAGGGCAAAGAGCAAAAAATTTAGAGCCGTATACCGTCCATCAGGAAGGGGTTAAAGAGAACTTCAAAAACCTAGTACTGAGGATCACAAATGGGGAAAATCTATGCAGTTGTCCAAAGGTGGAAAGTTTTACAGTAAAATATTGAAATCTACTTGAAAGATTAAAAATCTGTTAGATTTCTGGATTTCCTCAAAGTGAGTTTATTCCTGGGTGATGGGAGGCTCAAGCTGAATGGTATCTTTTCTAGAAGATTCAAGAAATTACTGGAATGTAAGAGGTCCAAGTGTGTTCTAGGGAGAACCTTGCCTTGTGGGGTTCTGCCTCTCCATAGATAATGAAGTGTGAATGACACAAGTTTTAGGGGAAATCTTCATTTCCATATGACTAAACGTGTGCATTTCATACCCTGTCTAGCCCTTAGTGATGATCATAAGGCCATCACGGCGGAGGACAGGTTTCATGGATATCTGCCATTGGTTTAAATGAATTTACTCCAAAGGTGATTTTTTTTTTTTTTTTGGGATAGTTTACAATATTGCTGTATTATCACAATTGACTTTCTTTCATTCATGCTTTGTGCCATGTACATGGCCTCCTAAGAAGTTTAACAGTCATCTGTTTTTCTGCTCATCATTTGTTTGCTAAAATTGGAGTTGTAGAACTTCTTGGAGCTGTTAGTGCTTGGAAAGGATTCTATATATAACACCCTTATTTTATCAAAGTGCTTTTATAAAAGATAAAAGTAAACTTTTAAAATACTCTATGCGTTTCGCACGCTTACCTATTGTACTTCCTCAGGAGTAATGCTACAGTGTATCAAACTTCTTATATAATGTCAAATACATTGGTGGGCAGAGAAGGGAAATTACTAACACCTTCCTCTACAATAAAATACATGATAACTGCAAATATCCTTACATTTGTGTTACTATTAAATTACCAGTCAGATATTAAAAACCTGATCGATTGACGTTTCACTCCCTTGTGTTTCTCTCATGGCGCCGGTAACTCGTTTTGCATACATCCGGAACCAGAAATATTTGCAATGTTGGTAAGTTACATATTTATAAATACCTAAAGACACTTTTCCCATCTTATACCAATATTATCCTAAAATGTCTCTTGTTTTTTATTTTTCTAGTTTATCAACTCCTGGGCTTCATTTAAACCAGAAGGAGTGAGGGTATTCAATTTAAAAATCCAAAACCTTTCCTTGTTTGAGAACATGTAATGTATTAGGGATATTTGCATGTATTTGATTAATTGGTTGAACCTTAAGACAATAATTACTATCTGAATGTTCCTCCTGTAAATGGCAAGGAGGACTATATATAAGGTACTTATGTTTGATATTGAATCTGTGGTTATAAATTCTTTGTCAGATTCCAAGAGGTTACATAGACATGTTTTTTGTTTTTTTTTCAACAGTACTAACGAAGTTCAACTAAGGGTAGGTAAAATGTGGTTGAAGGAAGGGAGACAAGGATTTTAAGCCCAGCCTCCCCACTGGTTAATGCTCTGAAACCCACAAGGCAAGAACTAATCTTCTCTGACCCCAGGATCCAGAATTTTCCATAGCTACGTACGCATTAATATTTAGTTTCAGGTAGTTATCTAAGCCTTTCTTGAAACTCTCAACTGTTCCTGCTGTGACCAGCTCCTCGAGCAGGCAATTCCACAGATTTACGGTTCTTACAGTGAAGAACGCTTTTCTCCTATGGAGATTGATTTATTTATTTTTTTTCCCTAGTCGAAGGGAATGTCCCCTTATATTTTGAGGGGGCTCTACTTGGAAAATTTCTTCCCCATACTTTTTTCTGAGGGACCATTTATATAAATTGATAATGTTCCCCTCCCACCACCGAAAGTCTTTTCTCAAGACTAAAGTCCAATTCTACTAACCTCTCCTCATAACGAAGATGCTCCGTTCCCCTTAGAAGTTTGGTTGTTTATCTTTGCACTCTCTCTCGCTCCATTAAATCTCTTCTATAAACTGGGGCCCAGAACTAAACCACATATTCTAAGTGAGGACGCCCCAATGCTTTGTACAGTGGTAGAATTACATCCTTGTCGGGTGTCCATGCCTCAACGCCAATATCTTACTTGCCTTAGAGGCAGCTGATTGACACTGCATGTTCTGTAATCTAAGATCTACAAGAACGCCCAGATCTTTCTCAACAAGAGTTTCTCCAAGTTTTTCTCCCCTTAGGACATATGATGCCTGTAAATTATTTCTACCCAGATACAGAACCTTTAAATTTATCCACATTGAACCTCCTTTGCCAAGTGGATGCCCAAACACTCAATGTCCAGGTTTACATGCAATGTATGAGCCTCTTCCATTGATTACACTAACTTACATAGCTTAGTGTTCTCTGCAAAAAATAGAAATCGTGCTATTAATCCCCTCCACTATATAATTAATGCATTAAATAAGAGGACCCAGTACTGAGCCTTGGGGCCACCACTTATAACCGGGGACCACTCAGAGTAGGAGCCATTTACCACTACTGAGTACAATCCAATAGCCAGTTTTCAACCCAATTACACACTTATTTCTAACCCAATGGATTCTAATTTACCCAACAAACGCTTATGAGGGACCGTGTCAAACACCTTTGCAAAGTCTAAAAACACTATCCACAACCTATACTTGTTACCATAGGAATAAATTTTTCTATAAATTTCCCCACCGTATTTTTTAAGCGCTCCCATTTGGATTCTACATGACTAGTTGCTAATAACTGCTCCCGGTCTATGTCCTGTATTGCGTCCCGCAATAAGGCAAAATTGGCCTCTTTTGAAATTAAATGTTTTTGCCCTCCCACTTATTTTTTTTTTTTTTTACACAAAAATTAATTATATTGTGGTGACTGTTAACAAGATTGTCAAACTGACTGCTGCAACAAATTCTGTTTTGTTAGAAATTACTAGATCCAACAGAGCACATTTTTAGGGGGACCCTCAAAAAACTGCCCATAAAATTATCCCTAACAGATTTAGGAACCACCCCTTTCAGTTGATGCAAAACCCTGACCCCAGCAAGCCTGGGAAATTAAAAGCCCCATTTTTACCACAAACCCCTTGTGCTTCCGCACCATTTGATTGGCACCTTTCATCTCCTCAGTGATTTGGGGCCCTAAATTACACAAAAATAACTTTTCTGCATTAACCCCCTTTGTATTAAACCCCAAAAATTTTCCCCACATCTTTAGAAATTTTGTCTATTTCCTTTTCACATTTGCCTTCATGCACTATTTAAAATACAGACCACTATCCCCCTTCCTGTTCCTTGTCTTTCCTAAATAGTTTTTAAAACCCTTAAAGGTTGAAATCATGCGGGGAGTCCAGCCATGTTTAAACAATCCCAAACCATCTCGATCTGTCCTCTGCAACTAGCGCCTCAAGCGCCAACATTTTGATTGCTAGACTTCTGTCATTTTTGAATAGACATTTTAAATTCCCTTCCAGTTTTATTTTCCGTCAACTGTCTGGGATTATATCTAACGCGGCATGGGATCATCCATTAGTCATTCAGTAGACCGCATGGGATAAAACATTACCTGTTCAATGACGCAGGAATTAAACACTCTCCCTCGGGAATGGCATGGATTATACATACAACGTGGTTATATACAGTTTTAATAGCACGATTGTGGCCCTTATCTTCATGCGGTTTGAAACACGGGGTCTCCTTACCCACTAGTCTATTCCACCTCCCCCCTTCACTTCTCTACCCGCAAAACTAGTCTGTACTCCTAATCTATCTACCCTTATTTTCATATTGGCCCCCTCATCCTAGTTTAAATATTCCCCCACCCCTTTAGAATTTCCCCCCCCAGCCATTTAGGTGAAAATTTTTCTGTAGAAAACAGATTTAAACCCCCAAAGAAAATCAGCCCAGTGCTCCCCAAACCCTTCTGTCCTACACAACTTCCCCTAATTTAACCCCTACACCTCTATCTTTTCCCGGGGAGTGCATGGCACAGGCAGTTTCCAAAGAAAAAAAACCCTTTGGGGTCCCTTCCCCTTTAGCTTTGACCTAGTTTTTTTTTTTAAATTTTTCTTTAGGATCCTCCACCTTTCCCTTATTTATTGTTCCAACTGGACCCCAAAAAGCTGTCATTTCCGCCCCTTTTTAGTCATTTTTCCCCCGGTCCACCCCTGCAAAACGTGGCACCAGGAGACTGGGGCCTGGGACAAATGAAGCCCCCCTGATTATAAAACCCTTTCAACTGTCTTTTGCCTGCATTTTCCCCCCCCCCCAACTAATTTGTTTGGGCTGCTCTTCCAGCTCAAGGAAGAGTATGTCCATATGGCGCCATTTGAGACTATTCCCCGCATGATCACCCCAAATGGCAATTTTGCTATGAAACTCAGACGGGCCTTTTTTTTCAAGTACCCCTAAACTCCCCCGTTACATTAACCCCTACACGCTCTCCGCTGATCCTATACTCCACTTAACATTTAGCCCACTAACTGTTTGCTCAGTGAGAAGCAAACTCCTCTCATCATCCTCAATTGCCCTCAGTGCTGCATTTTTCTCCTCTAGATCTAAAATGCGAGCTACCAGAGTAGCAACATGCTTACATCTGCCACAGTGGTATTAACCCTGGACCTCATATGTAGTGTATACGTATGCACTTGGGCACTTTGAAATTGCCGTGATGATGTTTCCCCATTATTCCATGAACGCACCAAAAATTTGTAAAAAAAAAAAAAATTCCAGATCAAAAATGTCTTTACTGATTTTTTTTTCTCATTGCTCTCAGCGTAAGTCTACCTATTTTTCAATTACAGGCCTCTCCATTTTTCTTTATAAGAACTTGCACTTTTGGGGTTGACTAATCTTTTTTTTTTTCCCCCCACTGTACAAGTGGGTTGGAACCAGGGAAAAACTCCTGTGGTGGAGTCATCAGTTTTACGGGAAGATGTTTGAGCCTAGATGGAGTCAAGATGTTCTTCAGGGTGGTTGGTGGTTACAAAGGAGTGAGCAGGAATAATGTTACTGAAATGTTGGCACTAAGGATTGATGTTAGCAGTAAAATAATGGAAGAGATATCCAGGGATTGACCACTATTTTAGTTATAAAAAATACAATTGGGAAAACATACAATTTTTTTACCCTTACTTGGTTATAAAAATCTTCTCCTGTTCAGGGGTACATTCACTTACAGCGAAAAAATGTATAAGGGGTTTAGTCACAGAAAAATCACAGAAAAACCAAACAAAATGTTTTTCGGACAGAAATTTTTGGTGAAATTAAGGGTTTTTCTCACGACGGGTTTCATCCCACTTGGGGCGTCCTAAAGCGTATTTTTAAACATGGGCGGGAGCACTGGCTTCCTGGAGTCCTCCCCCCCCCCCACAGGGACGTCTGCGCGCGCCGCCCTGGGGAGAAGATCTCAATCCCCAAATTTTCTTTTCCCCTGCGCTCACCATTCAAAAGCATCCCCGGTACACAGCACATATTTCTCCCCCTACATCCCCAAATGCCCGGCCATTCATGGATTTATCTCAGTGCACACTGTCTTCTGCTTAATTACTTCACAAATGTTTACTATTTCCTGCTGAAAATTTACTTCAGCAGTGAAGCTGGTTAGGTAAACAGAGAGTGAATGCAATTAGGCTGACTCAGAGCGAATGACTTGGGCAGGAAATAGTTAACAGCAGTGAATAATAATTAGGCTGAGACACAGAAAAGGGCAGCAGAGGAACTGACAGGGGCTGCAAGTATCCTGCCTAAATCACTGAGCTGTGCCGCAGGCAGAGCGAGGACAGAGAGAGAAAGGACAGGAGATAGTTAAACTTGTGTGCTCGCTCCCGCTGCGACCTGTTGTGATAAGATGCCGGAGATACAGCCTATCAGGGAGAACAAGCAGGTCGGTGACTATAGAGACCTCAGCAGCCTCTGAAGCCACTAAAAACAAGTTATCTAGAAATCAGTAGGAGATTTGTTATTGACATATATTGCAAACGTGCTTGTTTTTTGAAGATCTTTAATTTGAATGACAATCTTTGTAGTGAGACAACCCCTTTAAGTTATCTTGGAGTGGATTTTGTATAGGTTTTTCTCTGTGTTGCAGTTGCTACCAGGCCCTGCAGCCTGAGGGAGCCCAAAAGCCCTTCTGCCATATAAGAAAACACTAGTATTGTAACTGACACATGGTAACTGGGGGGGTCCCATTTCACTTTTTGCACTAGGGCCCAAAAACTTGAAGTTACACCTTGGCTCCTGTACCTCTTTTATACTAAGCTAGTAGGCCACTATCAAGGGGGAAAACGGTATGGTACAGCCCACTTTCCTGTCCATAGAAATGGCTGCCATGGAGTAAACATGGCGTCAGTCATGGGCAGAGACATAGCTAAGGGCTCATGGGCCCATGTCACTTTGAGCCTCTCCCCGCCTCCTGTTCAGAATGGAGAGGTTTAGGAGGTGGGGCCTTAATCTCAGACATTGACAGCATATCCTACTGATAGGCCAATGTCTGTAGGGAGAGAGCCCCTTTATATTTTTAGCAGTAAAAGGTAAACATTTATATATAGGCACTATAAAGTTTTAGATTCATGTGGGGCAGGACTAAAAGTTACAGAATGGGCTGTTAATATTTATTTTATTGTGTGGTTTTATTTTTGTCCATATTGTGCCCCCCGTAAGGTTAGAAATAGACCTTTGGGGGGTTATTATGCTCTGTTACTGGGGCTGGTGTATTATCCCCAGTTATAGGAGAAATGCTTAACCTGCCCTGACTGCAGAGCAGGTCTGGTTCTGATAAGACCAAGCATTTATAGTCGCCAAGTCCTGGCAGTCATGTGACCACTAGCGGCTGGAGCTGGAAGCTGACACAGGCTTCCTGCCTGTCTGTGTATACTGTGCTTATGGAGTGCTGTATATACAGTGATTGAGAAGCCAGAGATGATGATAAACCAGTGGAGAGCCCAGCTATGGTTGACAGATGGTGCCTCATGCAGCTGCACAAGTGTAGTGTACAGCTGCGCTCTCTGCACAGACTATCCAGAACATGCAGAGATGAATGGCCACTTATTGGTGGCAGGCAATTTAACAAAAATTCAAAAAATACCCTGCCAAAAAAAAACTGCAAAATCTACACTTCCCATAACACAGAAGTAGATTTTGGGCCCAACAGGGTTTGGGTATGAGATACTAATGTTATTTTTCTCAGAGCAGTATTTTAAAACTGACTCACATGAGGTTTCTGCATGCCTTTGTGGTATCCATTGGGGTTTCGGGAACATCCAGGTCCCCCAATGGATGCTGTAACGCAGCTGTGGCTACTTCATAGGGGTAAATGGAAAACACAGATGGGGGCTAGGTTTTTTTTGGTTTTCCCTTTGCATATGTTCCCTCTGGGTGATTCAGTTAAGGGTTATCTAACAAAAATAAAGCAAAAGAGAGACCGGAATTCAAATTTTCCCTGCAGATCCCCAACATACATACACTCGCGTTGGGGTATTGATGAAGAATTTCTCAAGATGAGTTGTTACCTGGGTACAAGGGTCCAAAGGGGCCCCTGTTTAGTCCTTTGGTCTTTTTAGGGAAAACCATTACAAGACAACATGGTGGGCTATACCACTTCTAGAATGGGGCCTACTGTGTTGGTGAAAAAAACAAAATTTTCAATATTGTACATAAGAAATAGTAAAAAGTGGTTAAAGTCTTTTAAAGAGCTAGTCCTAAGAAAAACATGTCAAACCAAGGCTAGGGCCACACCACTTAGGAAAAAAAGTCAAAAAGCTGATGGCATTTTATCCTATGCAGGACTGTGGTTTGTCACTGGTTTATCCAAAAAAATCATGGTCTGTCTTAGTTTTTTTGCTGTCAGCCCATACTATTGATTGTAAGGGAAACAGACTGCAAAACTCTGGCAGAATTTGTAATGTGTTGCAAATTCTGCCAGATTTTTAACATGGCGGTAAAAAAAATTCTTTGTTGTCGCAGCCAGTGTACCATAAAAATTTTCGCCGTTACAAAATACAACGGTAATTCTGGGGTTGTGTAGATGTAACCTAACAGGTCAGCCCTTATGTGCTCTGATATTCATTAAAGTGACAAGTTACAAATCTCAAAATAATGAAAGCATTGAAGGTTATGGCGATGAGGATGAGAGCCTTCTCTACCCTTCCCAGTTTTCCACATCGTGGTTGTTATAAACATGAAGTAAACTGGAATGGGCAGGGAGAGGTCATATCCCTGTAGCCAGCCAAACCTCCTCGCATCCATGATACAAAACACAAGACTAAACAACAGATTTACATCCCAAAAAAAATCAGGAAAAATTGACTTTGACCTGCCATAAACACTACTCACACCTTGGCTTCCAATTAAAGTAATCCTGTAGGGTTCTGAAGTCACTTAGCGAAATTGTGATCTCCACTTCCAGTTCAAACTGAAGGCTGATGTCTTCCATCTAAAACTCCAAGTTTGTTTCTGGAGCCAGTGGATTGGTCTGTGTTCACAGGAACAATGGTTTTGATGTACCCGTTTCCCTTCCCACCTTCCCCCTTCCCCCCCCGTCTCCACCGAATGTAAACTTGTGTTTCAAAGATGATTATTTCAGTCTGGCAGGGATTTGCCTCAACTTGGTTTTGACTGAAAACATTCAGGACTTCCTGAAGTTTGTCCTGCCTATGGTGAATCGAGGTAGTCTAGGACAGTAGTTACAGCATTCTTTGTCTTGGGATCATGTGAAAGTAGAACATGAAATAAACCTGGAGTCTTCTGGTTTATTTTGGCCCAGTGCTCTGGACAAGGAATATGATCTCAACCTCTGCTAGCGGATTGATTCCTGGAATTGTGGGTCATCTCTTATGGCTCTACTCCATTGATAATTTCCAGTGAATGCAAGAAAGAGAAGCACACCCAAAAGGCCCGCTCAAAGCTTAGTCCAATCTAAAACTCATTGATTTATTTTTAAGTTCAAGGGTCTGAACATGTAAGGGATTATATGTGACATTGCTGAAACTGGGGTACCTGCCAGCTGGGTGAGACCAAAGTCACTGAGCTTTACATTATGACATTCCGGATACATAAGTAAAACTTTGTCTGGCTTCAGGTCTCTATGAACCAATGCCTTACTGTGCATAAACTCCAGTGCTCTGGGCCCGTTTTAATCCAAACCCTTTTCCCCTTTTGGCAGTCGAACCTGGGGGAAAAAATGACTTGAGATACTTGCCATCGGATTAAAAAAATTAAATTTGAAAAAATAAAAAAAATCTTGGGGCACCACATCCAACCTGGGCTTCAAGTTGTTGCAAATCAGTTCACTGAGATAATTAGTTTTGCATAAACTGGAGACATACAGGTTGGAGATGGTTGATTATAAGCCTGTAAAATCAGTGCTCAACACCATTTTCCGACTTTTTCCTTTGAAGAACATTTTGGGAATTTTAAACCACAAAATATATTTTTTAAAAAGACCAAAAAACTGAAAACAGAAAATTTTAAAATTTTTGGGAAAACTGCGTTGTTCTGAAAAAGGGCAGAAGGCCTATTGTAGGAGCCCAAGTCTAGATATAGAAATCTACAGAATCCACAATGGAGGGGTGAGTAAAGATAACCTCATGGGGTTTACAAGAAGATAAAATGCACACTCCCTTTAAAAGGGGTTTTAGCCTTTTTTTTTTCCTGCATTCATTTCAGTACAACAATTTGACTTTATTAAAACAATTTTGGTTCAAAATACAAAAAAAAAATCCCAAAAACTATGCAGAAAATGGGTCTGGCTTCTAATTATAGTCTTTAAAGGGGAAACTCAATCAATGGCTCTGATCGGGGCATAGACCTTTCAATCTATTGGACAAATGCTGATTTTGTAAATGGTCCTATAGCGAGGTCCTTTATTAGCACTGATTAAAGTACTTGATCACATACACCATGATGGCTACAAAAATCCCCTCCGCCGCCTCCCCCCAAAAAAAACTGTATGGAACTTCAAGGACTTAAACTCTTAAAATAATAAAACAAAACTATAATTTTTACATATAAATTTCATCAACAAATACTTCTAACACTTTTAATTGTAAGCTTTTCCCCGTTTTGCTGTTTTCATTTTATAATACTTGCCCGGTGCCCTGGCCTAAGTTCTTCAACAGAAATTCCTCTTCAGTGCAGTATTGCATGTTAAGGTCCAGGATGCTTTGCATTTTTGTTTATGGAAAGTTCTCTTTATTCACATAATGAAATGAAATCCCATTTAGAAAAATATAGGTGAGGTAACATGAAGATAAGAGAGAACTTCAAAAACCTAGCACTGAGGATCACAAATCGGTAAATCTATGCAGTTGTCCAAAGGTGGGACGTCTTACAGTAAATAGTGCAACTTACCTGGAGGATAAAAAATCTGTTTATTCCTGGGTGATAGGAGCTTCAGTCTGTCTGAACAGTCAGTTCTCAAGGAGATTCAAGAAATTACTGACATAAGAGATCCAAGTGTCCTTTTTTTTTTTTATTATTATTTATAGGGAGAACCTGGCCTAGTGTAGTTCTGCCTTTCCAAAGATAGTGTACATTACCTTCTAGTCATAGGAATGGTGACATTGTAGGGGAAATCTTCATTTTTATAAGGGCTGGACAGGGTATGAGTAGCTCAGGTTATAAGGCCATAAGGGAGGTTTCATTGTCTCTAGTATCTGCCATTGTCTAATCCAGACCTGGGCATTGTACAGCTCATGGGCCGCATGTAACTTAGACCTTTTTGTATGTGTGTATCAAACACAGTGGTGTAACTAGAAGTGATGGGATCCCATTGCAAATGGTGATCTCCATCACATGTTAGGAAACTGAAACTGCAGCCTTATTAGAGGTATGGAGAATGGCACCATGTATTAGAGATCCCACATAGCAGTGCTAAATAGCAGGCGGCCACCAACTTCCTAATCCTTACAAGAAGCTGCAATGTTCTCACACCGGAGTGGCCCCCTTTACGTCTGGGACCCATAGCAGCTGTTATGGTTCTAACACCCATTAAATACTAGGTTTCCTATGTCCTATATATCACATTGTCATTGCTCGTCTGCTGTTGTGGCCCAATGCATCAACCCAGTGTTATAAAATTCAAATACATTTTGGGAACAGACACCACATGACCCAAGTCATTGCTCCTCCATATTTTATTTGCTTGTACATCTTCTCGATCAACACAAGAATCTTAGGGACCTTTGTGAACTAAAAACTGGACATGATGGGTCATCCAACACTCTGATAAAGGAATCCTGACCATTCTATTTGTGTGCACGGACTTGGTTAACTACAGTGTTTATATGGGATAATTGAGCTATAGCTGGTAAATCAATTGTAGGTAAGGGGCTGTATCCCATTTCTACTGCTGGATTATAGAACAGATACTCAAAACATAAGTTGTATGTATTATGGCATAGCACTGCAGGAAATAATTTTCTGGGCTTCCTGAGAAATGTCAGATTAATGCGATCCAGTTTCATTTCCTGAACTGGAAATAACAGGGAATAATAGATGACTTTTTTTTTTTTTTTTTTTTATCAATTCAGGGAAGACTTTGGGTAGGGGTCCTTTTATATATAATATAATATTATATATAGTATAATTATAAAATAAAATATATAATATAATAAATATATATATAATGTAAACACAGCCTGGATTAGAACATTTACCTAGACTTCTACCAGTCTTTCTCACCAGGGGTTTGCAATATAGTCTTCCTTTCTGGAGCCATGAGCTACCCTATTTTTTCAAACCATAAGATGCACCTAGGTTTTAAAGGGGGAAAATAGGGAAACAAATTTTAAGCAAAAGTCTGAAATGTAGTTTTTATTGGTACCATTTTTGGATAGATGTGACTCTTTGCTCACTTTTCATTCCAATTTTGTTGGGGGATATGAAGTGACCAAAAAACTATTTCTGGCGTTTTGGAATTTTTTCTTTTAGTGTGCAGCATATGGGATATGAGGTTATAGTTTAATAGATTGGACTTTTACGGACATGGCAATACCAAATATGTGTAACTATTTTATATTTTTTTTATTTGTAAAATGGCAGAAGGGGGTAATTTGAACTCTATTTTTTACACTAGGGGGCACACTTGTCCTACATACAGCAGTACTGTTGTGCTGCTGTACATAGGACTTTCATTCATTACCTATTACACCCTACACCATAGGCAGAGTGTTATGGGTGTACATACATGGCAGCTGCTGGAAGCCTGCATGAGGCTTCCGGATGCCATGACAACTGATTGCCCACCCTGCAATTACATTGTGGGGGGTTATCAGAGGGTGGAGTGTTGCACAGCTGGCAGCATTTAAGGTGTTGAGAGCAGGGATTGAGCTGGCCACCTGCACCTTCCTGTTCTGGTTAATTTTTATTTTTTATTCCTATACAGGTGAGAAGCTGTAGTTGCCATCCATAACCGTAAACTGAATACACAAAACAACTTGGTGAAGAAAATCTGGCTCTAAGAGTGACAGAAAAAAATTGAGGCTAAAATTAATGCCTTTAAATACCTAACTGAAAAGATGAAGACCGCTTACAAGTGGGGACATAGCTATAGGAGGTGCAATGGTAGCAGCTGCTATGGGGCCCTGCATCCTGAGGGGGGCCCAAAAGCCCCTTTGACAAATAGGAAGATTTGGAGACTGTTACACCATTACTGAACCCCCAAAACTGCAAAAACTGAACTTTTGCGCACCGAGTATGACTTGGCAGATCCAAGCACTCTGTATAATATATCCATGTATGAGAGAGTTAAGCGTTATGTGAGCCTGCAAATGTCGCCCAATAATAGCTTCTGGGTGTGGGAAAGATGCAGCCAGCAATACCAAACTCCCTAACTATTGATATCTATGGAGAGGAAAATGCTACCTAAGAGCAGTCTGTACAGTACAGAGAGCGTGAAATGGCATTCACAAGGCAATACAGTGAAATATATGTAACATGGTCATGTTTTTAGCAGCCAATGAGCGCCCTACACTTCAGCGATGACTTTTCTCTGTGCTCTGCACTGATTGGATGGCCACCAAAAATGCAGAATGGTGATTGGATGGCCGCCAAAAGTGCAGAAAGCCACTGAAAATGGCTTACAAAGTAGAGCTTTACTCGAACGAACAGTAAAATGTTCTGTTTGTGTTCTAAAAATTCAAGGTATACTAGAACTTACAGTTCCTTCAACAATAGTGCCAACACATAATAAACACTCCTTAAAAGACTACATATTGGAAACTACACCCCTTAAAGGAGTTTTGCCACGATGTAATGTTGACGTGGGATCCTCCAAAATGGGTGTTTAATCACTTTTCTAAATATGTTATCACGGAAGGTGGAGTCTCTGAGAGCTAAAACATTGCTCAGTCCCCCTGTCACGTCAGAGGAGGTGCAGTGGGCCCTGACTGGCAGACCCCAACTGGACGACAGTCCCTACTCTACTACGTGCAGGGCCGTCAGGGAAACGCGAAGTCAGCAGTCCGGGTCGATAACGGTAAAAGGTACCCAAGCCACAAATCGGAAACCAAGAGAAAAACGTAAGCCAAGGGTCAAAACCAGGAGGTAATGCGGTAAAGAGTCAGGACGAGAACGAGGTCAGGAAGCAAGCTGAAGTCAGGGTAACAGAGCAAATGGGAAAACAGGAGAAACATGAAGGATAACCTTTCACAGGCAAAGATAAACCAAACTGAGCCAGTTTAAATGAGGCGCCCAGACACTGTCCCAGCAGCTAATTGGTGCGCCTCTGGGCTCCTCTATTGGCCTGAGCGACACACCCTCTGAGCTGATTTGAAACCGAGCTTCACTCCTATCAGCCAGGCTCTCCCTGGGCGTGTCACCCAAACTGGAGGGATTAACCCCTGTAGCACCTTGCCCCTCCACGGCAACAACTGTGCTGTGACAGTACCCCCACTTTTAGGAGGGGCCAGTGGACCCTTCCCTGGTTCGGATTTGTCCGGGTGGGAGTCGTGGAATTCCCTGATCAGAGATTCGGCATGAACGAATCTGGCCGGAACCCACAACTTCTCCTACGGACCATAACCCTTCCAGTGGACCAGGTATTGCAGAGATCTCTGCACTCTTCGGGAGTCCAAGATACGAGCGACCTCGTATTCCATTTCACCCTCAATGTTTACAGGAGGAGGGGGCTTGGAATGCGAAGTCAAAGCTGGTATGTAACTCTTTAATAATGACTGATGAAATACATTATGTACCTGGAGACAAGGCGGTAACTTCAGACGTATGCCACCGGTTTAACTACTTTTTGACCACATACGGACCCACAAAATATGGGGCTAGTTTACCGGAAGGCACCTAAGACTGAGATTACGGGTAGACAACCAAACCTGATCTCCCACAGAAAAAACACTGGAGCAGAGACACCTCCTGTCACCCTTCCTCTTTTGGATGCTCTGGGCGTTGAGCAAGTTCTTCTGAACTTGGGCCCAGACTGTGCACAGATCCTTAACGATAACATCCACCCCACTATGGTCAGAAGTAGCATTGGAAAAAGATGCATGTCTAGGATGAAAGCCGTAATTACAGAAGAATGGTGAAACACCCGACGAACTGTTATCCTGATAGTTAGTGGAATTTGCAATTAACAAAGTATTTCACCCAATCCGCTTGCTGATCAGAAACAAAACAACAAGTTTTTGTGATAACGTTTGGTTAAACCCTCGTCTGCCCATTAGTCTCAGGATGAAAGGCCGAGAAGGATAGGGTAATACCCAGGCCTTACAGAGGGATCTCCAGAAGCGAGAAACAAATTGGACCCCTCTGTCAGAAACGTTATTCTCGGGTAACCCATGCAGTTTCACAATATGTTTGACAAACAAATCAGCGAGCTTTTTGGATGACGGCAACCCCCTGAGTGGAACCAAATGACACATTTTACTAAAGCGATCCCCACCACCACCCAAATGACCATTTAACCTCAGAGGTGGGCAGGCCCTCATAAAACCTGGAAATATGGGCCCAAATGATGCTCGGTATGAGAAGAGAACAAAGTTTCCCCAGGAGGACGGGTTCTGGGAACCTTTGCCCGAGCACAAATGTTACATGCTGCCACATAGGCCTCCACATCACGATATAAAGACGGCCACCAGAAAGTTGCGAGAGATGAGCCTTTTGTGCCAGACACTCCGGGATGTCCAGGTAAACAGAATCATGTAGTTCCTTAAACAAACCAAAAGGAAACTGAGTGGGGACAAAGACTTTAGAAGCAGGAAAATTTAAAGCCGGTCTCATGTCCTGGTGTGTCTTAATCTCAGTGGCTAAATTGGAGGACATGGCTGAGACAATCGTCTCCTTGGTTAAAATGGGTACTGGATCCTCCTGAGGCAAGTAGCTGGCACAGAAGCTTCTAGATAACGCGTCGGCTTTAACATATTTAGATCCTGGTCTGTAAGTGACGACAAAATTAAAACGGGTAAAAAAAACACCCAACGAGCCTGACGTGGGTTCAGCCTTTTAGCGTGCTCTAGAAAGGTAAGGTTTTTATGATCCGTTAGAACTGTGACTTGGTGTTGGGCGCCCTCAAGGAAGTGGCGCCATTCCTCGAAGGCCCACTTAATCGACAAGAGCTCACGGTTCCCAACGTCATAATTCCTTTGTCGAGTAAAATTTATGGGGAAAAAAGGCGCAAGGACTGAGATTAGTCATGGTGGCCGACCCCTGAGAGAGAGCCGCCCCTACCCCGAACTAAGAAGCATCAACCTCGACGACATAGGGTTTACTGTGATCTGCTTGAATCAACACCGGAGCTGACTCAAAACGCTGCTTAAGTTTCTCAAATGCCCCTATGGCCATCAGGGTTTCCAATTTTCTGAACTTCACCCCTGTCTTGTCATGTCCGTCAACGGCTGAACAAGAACAGAAAAATTCAGAATAAATTTTCGATAATAGTTGGTAAACCCAAGGAACCGCTGCAAGGCCTTCAGGGAGGTGGGGCGGACCCAGTCAAGGATAGCCTGAACTTTATCGGGATCCATAGGAAACGAGTTGGGAGTCAGGATGTATCCCAGGAAAGGAACCTCCCAAACCCAGAAACACACTTCTCGAGTTTGACAAACAAATTATTGCACCTCCAAAATTTGTAAGACTTGTCGCACATGTTTAACGTGTGATGCCCAGTCTTGTGAATAAATTTTAAGATGCCATCCAGATAGACGACCAATCAATTCACGAAAAACGTCGTTGACAAGATTCTGGAAGACCGCAGGAGCATTACACAGCCCAAAGGGCATAACCAGATATTCAAAATGGCTCTCTGGGGTATTAAATGCGGTCTTCCACTTATCTCCTTCCTTGATACAGATCAGAATTTTTAGGCCCCCCCTTAGATCTTTAAATTGGAAAACCACTTAGCCCCTAAACTTGGGTTTAAAAAGATCTGGAGTCAAGGTAAGGGTATTGGGTTTCCCCACCGTTATTTTACTAAACTCCGATAATCGATGCATGGGCGGAGGTTCCATCTTTCTTCTTTAACAAAGAAACCCTGAACCCATAGGGGACATGGAAAAGGGGGAATGTGACCCTTCTGATGCTCTCTGCAATGTATTGCTTCATGGCGGTTCTCTCAGGACCTGACAGATTATAAGTCCTGCCTTTAGGAAATTTCACCCCCGGCAATAATTCAATAGCAGTCATATGATCTATGCGGGGCTAACTTCTCAGACTGTGTCTTGGAGAACACCTCAGCAAAGTCACGAATAAACGCAGGAATCTGCTCAGTCTCTGCATTACCAAGAACAATTGGAAGACACTGCTCGCCCCACCTAATTAACTCCCCCGAATTCCAATCAAATACGGGGTTGTGTTTCTGAAGCCAGGGCAACCCCAACACATCAGCGGGTAAGCCCTCCATGATAAACAATATACATTTCTCCTTATGTATAGACCCAACTAGCATCTCAAGTTCTGGGGTGCAATTCTGGATATTGCCCTTGACCAACGGGGTGGAATCAATAGCCACAACCTGCAGGGAATCAGAGACACACGAATTGTAACCTTTCACAGGCAGATAAACCAAACCGAGCCAGTTTAAATGAAGCGCCCAGACACCGTCCCAGCAGCTGATTGGTGTGGCCTCCGGGCTCCTCTATTGGCTTGAGTGACACACCCTCTGAGCTGATTTGAAGCAGAGCTGTCACTCCTGTCAGCCAGTCTTCTCCCTGGGCGTGTCACCTGACTGGAGGTATTAACCCCTGTAGCACCGTGCTCCTCCACGGCAACGTGTGCCGTGACACCCCCTTAGTTTCCTAACCATTTAAGTTAGACACGATCAGGACACAGACGAGGTGATCTGGCCGCGCTTGCATGTTTGTACTTATCTGATTGCAAGGGACTGGAGAGAAAAAGCAATGACTGAGCCTGTGTCTTTTGTATAGAGAATTCACGATCGCCCTCTTCCCCCGTGACTCAGAATGCTTTTGTTTATCTTCTCTCCTGAGCAGATAAGAGGTAAGGAACTCGCTTCATGGCAAAACTCTTTAAGGAATATATCCAGCGGTGTAGTGAGTATATCGACCACACAGGTTTTACCTATCATTAGGGTGCTTTCACACGGTGCATTTTTCAGATACGTTTTTGTGTAGAAAGGTATAGTAATTAATGCTGTACATCTCTGTACAAAAACTCATTGACAAACACATGAATAATGCACCAAAACGTACCATGTGAAAGTGCCTCTAGGCTGTGAAAATGGAAAAAAAAAATCCGAACATGGGTTGGGACAATTACAATAACATCAATTTTTATGTTCTGCTATGTTTTCACAATAGAGATGCTTTTGTAACAGATGGAAATGCCTGATCGTGGGATGCTGATGCAGACTGAGGGATCTTCCTCCGTCTGTCTTTTGCCTTACAGCGACCATGGCTGCTGCTGGTGTGCCCACACCATTAACTGGATGTGCCCATACCTCCATTTGCAGGAAAGCCTTACCAAACCAGATGTTAAGCATGTCTAGTGTCTGGAATAGAATAAAGGAGTTGTTAAGCAAAAGGATTCTTCAGTGGGTCCAGGGTGGATAAAAAAGATAAAAGGTTATACTTTCCTACAGGTCCCCTGTCATTGCTGCTTTAAAGATACCAGCGATCTGATTCTCTCAAAGGGGTTTTGCCACGAAGTAAAATTGACATGGGAAGCTTGCAAATTAAATAACAAACATTTTCACCATTCATTATTTAAAAATTCTGCAGTTTTTGATTTAGCTGCTTCCTTAGTGATCTATTGTTTACAGCTAGTCTCCAGGGGATACGACCAGGGCTCAGAGTTACTCACTACTGGTCAGACACGCTCAGACATTACTTCTCCTCTCAGGCAGCTACTGAGTGTTTAAACCCCAGGTGCTGTCACTCTACTTCCATCCTCTGTCCTCCTTAGTAATTTAGTCGAACAGTGCAAACAAATGAAAGAAACCTCATTGAGGTATATGCATTGATAGAGGGAAAAAAAGCACAGGTTTGTTTCCTGCAGGGATTTGAACCTAGGATCCTTGTGTCTGGAGGCAAAAAATTTTACCTCTCAGCTACTCACAATGCTTTATATAGACAGACCTTTCTTTGACTAGAGAGGAAAGGCCTGGTGTCACCCTGCAGGGTCACATGACATACAATTCAAACAAATCGCACACGCCTCCTTCTGAGCACACAGAGCTGGATACAGGAGATATGAAATGAGATCGTGGCAAAACCCCTTTAACTTCAGAGTTCATGTTTTGATACACAGAAGAGGCTTGTGCTCCATTCACTTACAATGGAGTAAAAGCCTTTTCTGCATGTTGGTATGGGAACCCAGAACAGAAGTGGAGCGAATCAGTGGGCAGCATTGGAGTGGCAGTGGTAGAGGACCTGTAAGTAAAGTATAACATTATTATTAGGGCATGTTCACACAGAGTTTTTCAAAGAACTGACATGCAATTTTTTCAAAGATGGACCCGAGCTGCGCTATGGAAACACGCAGCAGCGATCTCTCTCTCTCTCTCATGTGAACGTCGCTGCGTCTTCCTCATGGCCCGCAGGGATAATCTCACTGCTAATTGTTTAGATCCGTCTCTGGGTCCTTCCTGTCGGTCCCCGAGCGTGTTACAAGCGCTTTTTAGATCACGGAGTGAAAACTCCGTGTGAACAAGCCTATTTATAATAAAAATAAAAATTATATATATTTTTTTTCCCCAACCCTGGACCCATTGTAAAATTTCTCTTTGCTGGATTTAGAGTAACAAAAAAAAAACCTTAGCATGAAATTTTTTTCTATCATAGTGCTCTACATGCAGATCCCCAGCCAAAATCCCAAAGACATGAATGGCCTCATTTGATGACTGCAAATCTGTTGAGGGAAAAAACACAAAATCCACATGAAATACTTGTTGAAAACTGTATCACAATGGTTGAATCCGAAAAGTAAATTTTACAAAACTGGGTTTTGTTACTTTAATTAGTACTGTGTAGAAGTCACATTCCCAGATATTGCACTATGTAATATATACCTAAAAGAGGACGGGGAGGAGCAAACATTTTAAAACTACTTTCTGGGGCTTGTTCTCATAACATCACTGCGAAAGGAGGTCTTGGTTATCACTACTTTTATTCCAACTTTTTTCTATAAACTTTTTTTTTTTTTTTTGTCTTAAAAGAAATACAATATAATATACTCTAATGTGAAAAAGATTTACACTTAAAGTACAAACTATCAGTACATAGCAAGAACTGTATTTGCTTAGCTACAAAAGTGTTTATTTTACATAAGACACGACTTTATTCTTCTATCATGTCATCACCTAATGTTAGGCCTCAATACAAAAAATGTAATTGCTTCTATTTTAACTTGCATCATTAAGGGTGCGTCTATACGGCAAAGACGAAATACCGGTCGGATTTCCCAACCGATATTTAGTCTTTTTTTCTTTGCCACGCAGGGGGAAGTTTTTTGTCTGTGGTTTGCAAATTCAAGATGTCGCCTTTCGTACCCACATGCTCCTGTTCTGCCCAAAAGTTTTTCGGAGCACTGACAGGGTAAAAAACCATCCGGCGGAAAATCCGTGCTGTGGGGACTGATGTATGGATTTTCTATTGAACTCCATGGGGGAGTGTCACATGTCAATTTTCAGACTGTAGAAAAGCAAGCAGTCTGAAAAACCAACCAATGTGAGGACAAGCCCTGGGTGTGTATGTATATATGTATATATGTATATGGGATATATATATATATATATATATATATATATATATATATATATATATATATATATATATATATGCATATCTGGTATTGCTATTACTAGTACGGGTGCTATTTATACTGCTTTCTGTTTTATTTGTGCTCATTTATGCTCATTTCTATTTGTTTAGAAAGTGTGTGTGTGTGTGAGAAGCCATACCTGCATTTAATATAATTAATATATTTTCTAATGCTATTCTATACAAAATACCAGATAAACAGAAATTCCAGAGAATATTTTAAGAAATTCTTAACTGAATTTTTTAAAGTTTTCTCGTCAAAAGAACTGGAAAAATTATTGGTAAAGCAAAACCTCGACTCTGGTGGGACTCGAACCCACAACCTTTGAATATCTTTGTTTCACTAGAAGTCCAATGCGCTATCCATTGCGCCACAGAGCCATCTGTTGCCTGCCTCTCATGAGCTGTAATCTGTTACACCATGTCCGCTTACTGAAGCCAATGCAACAGAGCTGAAAGGGAAACCCTGCTGGTGAATATGATGAATAGTCATTCCAACCATCAGCAGTCATCACTCAGAAAGGACACTGACCGTCCTGAAAGTTAGAGCTGGTGTAAAGATCATCACAACATAACTTTCCTTAACAAGCCTTTGTAAAGAGGTAGCAGATTAAGAAAATCCATTTTCAGGAAATTGTTAGAAAATTGGGAGTTGATAGTGGAATCTATAACAATCAGGAGATCTTCAATGTGATAGCCAAAGTGAAGAGGGTTTTGGGGGGACAGGTTCATGAGAATGTGGACAACACCTTCGGACCATGTTAACTTTTCAGTAAATTAGTGTAGCATTGGTTAGTATGTATGAAAGTCTCGCACTTTCTAAATATGTGCTATTACAAAACACCTTATGTAGCAAAAGTTGACACATGGGGAAATGTATGAAAGCTGTTGACTTTTTGTTGCCCATAGCAACCAATCAGACTCGCCCCCACTAACTTGCTTCAAAAACAACCTGAAAGCCATTCCTTAAGGAGGCTTATACACACAACAGGAAGCTCATTGACACATACTATACCCCAAAAACCTGTCTGCCCCTCACCACCTCTTCCCTTGTCCTTGTAGACTGTAAACCCTCGTGGGCAAGGCCCACTCTCCCATTGGACCAGTTGTTAGCTAGTTATTGTCACCTTTTGTATGCGTGTGTGTATACATTTTATATAGCTCTCTAATTAAGCTTACCCTTTCACTCTTTCGTGATAGCACTGCAAGATATAAAATTAAAAGGGAGTTGGTGATGTTCGTCTTAAATTAATTACTTTTTAATGCCTAACTGGGAGATGGAGGACAGCGTAGCTATAGGTGGGGCATGCTGGTAGGTAGCAGCTCCTACGGAGCTCCCTTTTGACACCTATATAAAAGACAACCAGGTATTGGGAATTAAATATGTGTAATTGCAGGTGCACAAGTGATCCCTTTCTCTCACGAGGCCAAGAGACTTAAGTTTCGCCTTCTGTAGGCTGGACTAGATTTAGGCACGGGATTCACGGATCATGTTGAGAACGCATCGTCCATTGGGGATCTGCTTGTGTGCAAAGAGCCTCTTCTGAAATACTGGATTATCTGGAGCAGTCTGTGACTTTGGTTTAAATGTCGGGCTGTTTGCTTCAGTTGGACTTGTATGATGATCGTGACGCCATCACTTGTGGCCCATGGCTGCAAGGAAAAGAAGTAATAACACGCCTCGATTGGCAGGTTGTGTAGCACGAGACTGACGAACCGAGATTGGTGACGCCTCTTCAGTAATCGCACACAGTGAATACTGCGACCAAGCGATGACAGTCTTGAACTGACTATGTGTTCGTTAATGGTTTGTTACCGAAGCACTGGAAAGGAGCGCCTTTGTCTTTTACCTCTACTCCAGGTCCTAAGCCCCTCCTTGCTCACTTACCACTCATTTGCTCTATGTTACAATATAATATAAAATCTCAGATTTCTTCAGTCTTATTGAAGAACTGTACTCCAAAGACAGCAAATCAAGTGTTCTTAAATGCCTATACTTTGCAACTGGCAAATAGTGTTAGAAATAGATTTTTTTTCTATGGTATATCAGTGAAATGGGGTCGTATGGAAGAACCCTGACAGCAACAGTGCGACACAGAAGTCTTCTTGAATCAAAACAGTTAACTACAAAAAAAGTGTTAAATTTTTTTCTATGTAATATCTGTTAATGCTGTCTTATGAAAGAACCCTGGCAGCATCACTTGCATTTCTTTCTATGGCAGATTTGCCGATTGTGTCTTCTGCAGTGGCTGGACCCCAAAAACAGGAGAAATTAACTTTTGGGTGCTCTGAATAAAGATGGGGAAAAATGCAGCCAGCTATACAAAACTATTCATTATACACTAATGTAACTAGCAGCTTTTCCTGTGCAAAATGTACTATGGAAAATGGTGTTTATGCTCTCGCTGGCAACAAAGCCCACAGAAAAGTGCTAGCTGTGTGTTTCAGTAGAGAGTGTAAAGTCGAAATGGCGTTCAATAGGAAATACAGTGACACACAAGACTGTCATGTGCTTTTTAGCAGCCAATGAGATCCCTACACCCTCAGTGGTGACGTTCTTAGGTGCAGCGCCAACTTTCAAATCCTACCTAGTTAGTAGTACTAGTGCCTGCAGTATATAGCTAGCTTATAAACTGCACTGACTAAGCTAAAAGGTATTCACTCTGCTCCCCTGACATGTTTTGCCTTTAAAACTGCATCTTTTGCCCTTAACTTCTAACAAATTTAAGTTATTTAAAATAATTAAGTTTTAGCTTGGCAAGGCAGGAATTTGCAAATTTTTTTCCCAACTAAAAAACTAAATCAACTTTTTTTTTTTTTTTTTTGCGAACTAGTTGAACCTATAGTAATGACTCCCCTTATGTGTAATATGCCTCACAAGGGGTGTTTGAGGCCTGTTTATTTTATCTCTGCATGTTTAGATGATGTTGATGTGTTTTTTTTGTTCTCCTTCGCAGAAAGTACTGGATGAGTGCCAGGACCGGAGGAATTGCACGAGTGCATTGTCATAATAGTCGTTTGTTTGGGTCGGATCCGTGTCCGGGGACCAGCAAGTATTTGGTTGTGTGGTACAAATGCAGGCCAAGTAAGTAAAGGCATCTGAGTCTGGCAGACGTTACACTTTCATATCCATTTCTTCCTTTTGTCTTGGGAACCCTACGTGAACTTTGGGTCCTCTAATGAATTCGGATGATGGAAATGAGCACATGAACAGGAGTTCACACATTGGGGCTTAAAGGAACACTGCTGGCAGAATGTTACACTGTTGTGGTGCAAGGCCCGAGGGGGCGGAGTATGAAAGGGATTATCTTGGCTCTTTTTTTGTTTGTCATGCCCTACCCTCTTAGAGCCAAGGGGATCCCTGTGTCATGTAGGTCCTATGTATGCTCGTGCCGTGCCCCACCGTCTTAGGACCTACATGACGCATGGGTTTAGTCTCTGGAGGTCTTTCAATCTGACTTATGGTCCATCCCTTAGATCTCACGTGAATTCCTGCTAATGAGTTTCTGTGACATGCTCCTTTCCCATAGGTTTTCCATGACCCAATTCTATTTTTGGGTTTCTTAAAAACCTGTTCCATTTCTTGAGCCCTTCATGATCCACAGATCTTCCTTTTGCTGTTCTGTCATGTCCTTCCTGACATGGGGAATATGTTTGCCATTCTTTAGAGTTCTTTAAAAAGAGAAACTCACAGAAAAAAAGAGATAATAGGGAATATAGCAAGACCAGGCTCGAGATCGCAAAAGAAAAATTCCTAAACACAATCTTTAATGGGAATTATGCATGTAAGAATAATTATCCATTTATATATTAAAAATGGCCTCACACATATAGCCACTCACAATTGTGTAACCTGTATTATCGCAGTATAAAGTACCTCGGTATAGATTCAGTACCTAAATTACTAAAGCAATGGACATTGTGTCTAGCTAATCACAGCAAAAAGGACATTGTACAAAGTACCTATTAGCAGGGAGGAGTGCCCCTATTAGAGGGAGGAAAATGTGGTCAAAAACTCAGTTCTGAAGACCTTGTCACAGTAGACTCCGTTGCCCCCCATTGGACAAGTGTATGTGTCATATAATAGAAAAAAGGCGACATATTCGGCGATCACGTATTACTAATCCCTATCCAGATAGAGCATTGCCCCGGAAAAAGGGTGACCCCACCTCTCGCTGGCGACTCACCCTAACTAAAAATTACTACAGTAACATACATATAGAACACAGACAAGTCCCGACGCGTTTCCCCAAGATATGGGTCATCAGGGGATAATAATTATACATCTGTGATGAGATGATGATGATGATGGTCCAGGTGATGGCATGATGAGGCATTTAAAGAGCCTGCACCATCTCCTATCACTGTTTGTCACGAGTAGTTTGGAGTGGGTGCCCATTTTGGGACCCTCTTGAGGTCTAGGGGGGGGGGGAGAGAATGTGTTGCAATTGTACGCCATCAGGTTCCTTATTCCCTATGCATGCCTTCCGGCTCTCTGGATGAAGCCAACCTCTGTTTTAGCCGCTCCTTGATTGACACGGTCATGTCATATGCCAGGAGCGAAGGACTGATTTACAACATTGGCTTTAGTGAAGGGAGGCCACTTGTCCTAGAACCTTGCAAGTGCTTTCTGGCCCACAGGGGATGATTAAAAAAAAAAAGTCTCCTCTTTTCAGAGAAGTTTTACGATAGAGGACATTCTTGTGCACTTTTTGTTACTCTGCTACACTATTGAATGAACTTGGGTGAAGAGAGCACATACTTAAGCTTTCAAAAGAAATGTATTCATGCCAGATGAGTATTACATATGTTGAAGTCTGTCCCTGACTGTCAGCACTGATTGGCCAATGTCAGACTGTGCAGGATACCTTCCTGAATTGGTAACACCCAGTTGACTGGTTTCAAGTACATACCATTTCTAGGAGGAATTACGAGTGGAACAGGCTACATTACAGAGTTTATTGAGAGATAGAGGCGTCCTGAAATTATCTCTCAGGGATAACCAAGGATATTACTAAAGACCAGACAGGTCTAGAGATGTCACAGCTTCACTTTAAATGGCCCTTTGTCTGCTCTTGGTTTACTGCCAGGTAGCTGGAACTTCACAACTACTAAACCTTAACTCAACTGAACGGTCTAGTTTGGTAGGAATTCTCTTCCCAAAGGTTCCCTGGTGCTTATCCCAATTGGCTGCAGGCTGCTGATATTGTTGGTGCTTAAATCACCCGTTCCCCAAACAAAGTGCGCACTCATTGTCCTCATAATCAAAACTACATATACCTACACCCCATATAACACCTAAAGTATTCAAATATATACGCAAGACCCCTAATAAGTAGGTGCTCTACCATACAGTTTCATCTAAGCAGAGTGAAAGTCCGTGCAGAAACCCTCCACTATAGCTTTAAGGCCTTGTCCCCATGGTTTGCGGCCGGTTTTTCAGGCGGTTTGTGGTTTTGCAAGCCGTCTGAAAAAAAATGTCCCAAGACTCTTTTTCCATTAGAGGGTCTTGTTGTGCCACAAGTGCTGGGTTCTTCCGCCCGAAAAAGAATACATTGTACATTGATTCATGTGCTTCCGTCAGTTTTTGGACAGAATTGAACAAGTCAATGGGTGAGGGTTTTCTCAGCTAGTCGAGAGAAAAAGCACGTCCACTACCATGGCCCTGTGACACGGTACATATTTTCTCGAGACAAACGTGGTAACCCCGACCAGGTACTCTTGTCCTGTGCCGTGTAAATGGGCCCTTACAGGCGTTATCGCCCAGCTCTCCCAGGTTACTGAACAGCAAAACAGCCTAGTTATTTAGCAATACAACAGCAAAGGATATTACTGAATATTACTAATTTTAATTCAAGTCTATTGGAAGCCTACCTGGCAATACACAAGGGTCAACTGTGGCCATATGGCTGTCACCCAGTTTTTCCAGAAATTTACAAATAAACTAGCTGAATATGGTTTTAGTGGAAGATGACCTATGAATGATGATTCCACCTCAAATGTAGGAACAACCAAAATCGTAAGTTATGGGATGTCGCCCAGCTTTTCTAGACCCCTAAACAGCAAGTCTGGCTAGTTATGTAATGCTGCAGGAGCTAGGCATGTCATATTTAGAACGCACGATCTTGACTTTCAGGTTCTTGGGGAAAGTCTGACCAACCCTGTGGGTTTCACTTGTGGCCATATTGGTTATCACCCAGTTTTCCCAAAATATAAAGATAAAACGGTTAAATAAAATTTTGGCTGAAAATGACCCATGAATGTTTCAAACCTAAACAATATAGGAATAACCTAAAATGATTTGTGGAGGGTCACTCAGCTTTTCTAGACCCCTAAATCGCAAATCTGCCTAATTATGTAATACTGCAGGAGCTAGGGAAGTATCGTCAGATTTAGCTTTCAGGTTCCTGGGAAAGCCTGGTGACCAACCCTGTAAGGATCATTTAGTGACCTATTGGTACATCACCCAGAAACCGTTAAAATAGCAGAATGGGGTCTTGTCTGAAGATGACCCATGAATATTTCCACCTCAAATAACGTAGAAAAAAATGGAAATAAGTTATGAGGTCATCCAGCTTTTTCATGAAAATGTAGATAAAGCAGCCGAATCTGGTTTTAACAATGCTTGACGCACCAGATGACCAAACACTGATCTCCGTTCCCCGCTCAATTGTAGTAATACCTAGAAATAAGTTAAGGGGATGTGGACCAGCTTTCTCCTAGACCGCTGACTGGCAAATCAGGCTTGTTCACGAAAATGCTCTGTACAAGATTTAGGAATGTGCAAATGGACAATTTTGGCTTTCGGGTTCCTGGAAAAACCTGTGTTGAATGCGGGAATTGTTTATTTCCGAATGCGAAAATTAGTGCCACACTCTTGACACTTATTCTGCAATGTATCTTCAGGACGGATTTCGACGCTCTCGGATAATCCATTGCCCCATGTAAGAAGAATAAAATGGATTGGTCATGAATTGAAGTATCTACATAAACGGAATATCCAAGTGCTCTAACAATTATTAAAATCAATGTATTGTGTGTAATTGTAGATCAATAGCATTAATAGGCAAGATATATCTGGTCTCCTACGAAAAAATTCTCCACTATAAAATGTATTCCAAAGTCCGTGAAAGGTACACTAATTGAACATCAAATAAGCCAAATATAATAAGAGGTGAAAGAACAAATACATCTTCATTCTTTATTTAAAAAAAAAACAAAATTAACATCTGTAAAACATCAGCATTGGCTTATTTAATGTGTAAAATTAGTTGAATTCTCCACACTTTTTTTAAAAGACCTTTTCTCTGCTGATATTTCTTTCTTTTGAGATCTTATTATAATTTGCTTTCATTTTAAATGAATCAACTTTTTTTGTACATATGTAACATAGGTTTTATACAACATTTAGATTTACTCACAGTTATTCATTCATTCATTCATTCATCGTATTAATTCATTTGAAAGACAACTTTTTGGATATTCTCTAACTTGTTTAATGATTTTGTCACTGATTTCAGGCTGTCTCGTAATGAAATACATGTTAGACACAGTCTTCTGCACCTAAGTTTGCAATGCGCCTCAACAACTGGCGAGGGCGGGGGAGGGATTACTTTCACGCGTGCAGTGAGCGCACCTCAGTGCCGACATCAATTTGAGGCGCAGCTTTCACTAAAAATCGTGTGAAAACTGGCGCCGCAACGCGCAGATCTTCATACATGTCGCCCATAGTCTGTTTTAATAATCGCTTAGACATGTTTTACTTAATATTCTAGGGACTAAAGTTTATATTATTGTTTACTGTACATTTGATGAAGATGAATATAAGAGTAAAGTCGCCTGTGAAGATGACCGCCTGAGGTTGACCTGTAAGAGGAACACAGTCATTGCAATCTACTCTGCCACATTTGGGAGGCTTCAGGGTGGTGGGCTCGAGTGTCCGCTCCAGAATCAGGATATGCCTTCAATGGGTAAGACTGCTGAATCCAGACAAATGTAAATTCCAACCATACCTGGCCATTTCATTCTAGAATCAAGTGATGGAAACTCGTAGTACTTTAGCTTGTATGTTTCTGGATTCTATTTACAAACCTAGAAGCTCAGGTTAAACTGACCCATCCAAATAGAAGAGCATGTTAGTGCATCCAGCAATATTTGCACCCTAACACCCTACAAGAATTTTCAGTGCTGTACATGACTGATCTGGGCGTTGATTTCAGGGCGGATTTAGCAATGAACCTGTCTCCGTCAGCATTGAGACTTTCATAATACCTTATGAAGATCAGCATCGTGGTATGTACAAATTAAATATTTGTATCAGTGCGACTCAAGAAATAACATGTCCCTTCTTTGAAGCCTTTTCCTACACGGGTTCATCTACCCGGCAAGGATTTCCAGTCTGTTTTTGAAGCAGGTGTTTTTTTTTTTGCTTTTCGGGTTTTTCGCAAGACTGGTCACACAGACTGTGAAAACCATCCTCAAGGGGGTGTGAGGGTCCCTCATAGAAAATCCACAATGTCGTGCATACGACTTGTATTTTCTGAAGCCATATTTCAAAAAATCCTTTTTTTTTTTTTTCAATAAAATTGTAACATGTTCGTTCTTCTGTCGGGTTTCGCTCTGAAAATGGCCGAAAAATGACCAAAAAGTTTTGTGCACATTTTCTGATGTGAATTCGTGTCCAAAAACTCAATGCTCTGATACAAAAAAAATTTAAATATTGAATTTGAAAACCACGCCAAAAAACGAAAACAGAGATACTGTTTAAATTCTCATCAGAGGACATGGTCTTGGGATTCAGAATCTGCCAAGTATTTTATTCTTAGGCCATGTCTACACAGCACCGGTTTATGGTCGGATTCAATATTTAGTATCTGCTGTAAACTGTGCCCATAGACCGCAATTAGACAAATCAAGCTGTATAGTCTACAAAAGCACGGACCTTTCTGATGAGTTTCTAAACGTTGATATCCGCGAAAGACAACTGATTCTTTGGTGGTATACCCTATTAGGTTTGATCTTTTATGGATCATGGCTTAGGACTCTTGAAACAATTTCTCCAAGTCTTGTGCGACCTTAATTTGCCATTTATGTCCGAGAAATAAATATTGATAGAATAATGTGGTCTGCAACCAAATTTTCGTGGCTAAGTCTGACACGTTGATGTATTTTTCTGCCGATTAGGTGAATACTCATTAGTCATCATCACCATGAAGTCTCAACTAAGCTGGTTCTGTCTGTCATTAGTAGTATGGCAACATCGTTCGTTCACGGTCCCTAAATATCCGTGTTATTCCAATAGGGATAAGCGTCAGCCAGACGTTTGGGCAGCCGCTCATACCACAATAAGTGAACTCGATATAAGAAACAGTGCGCTTCAACGTTTGGTCTTTACTGGGCCGTGCTAGGGTATTCAAATAAATACGGTGGCCTCAAGCTTATCTTTTGTTATGTTTTGACTCAAGTAGGGCTGGGTTCACACAGCATTTTTAATACCGCATTGTGAACTGCAGCATGTGTTTTTTGTGTTTTTTTACAGAGAAAAAAATTTGACTTCTGTTCCTGTCACTAATTTTCTGCATAGTCCACATAGATCTTGCCCATCTCCTCAGCAGTCACTGTACAATGAAAATCAGCGATGACGACTTTGCATTTTCAAAAGCGCTCACCTGCATATGACCGTGTAATAGCTTATAAATAAGTCACCAAATAATATACTTCTACATGGAGCAAATATACCAGATGAATGATTGTTACTAAAAGAACTCATTACAAAACAAAGACCCAAAACTATTACTGTCTTGAGATAAAATTACTGTCAGACCCATGGCCAATGCGACTACAAATAGTGACTAGGGCTTTGATCGAACTGGTTCAAGTCGGCTCTCTGTCGCTTTCCAGAACAGAAGCTGACCCTGAGATTTTTACGGTTTCACTTTTGGCGGCCATCCAATCAGTGCAGAGCACATAGGAGAGTCAAAAGTCAACACGGAGTGTGTAGGGCTCTCATTGACTGCTAAAATCACATGACCCTGTTATATGTATGTCACTAGATTTCCATTTGAACGTCATTTCACTCTGTGTACTGAACACACTGCTCTGTTTGCTTGCTTGCATGCAGGCAGGAACACCATTTCTCTGCGATTTTAGACAGGAAAAGCTGCCAGTTAGATTAGTTAGGGGGGCAGTTAGCTTAGGGAGTCATACACCACAATAGTTAGGGGGTTTTGTATCGCTGGCTGCTAACTTCCCATCTTTATTCTGGGTGCCCAAAAGTAAATTTTTCTAGTTATGGAGGTACAGCTAGTGCAAAAGACAGTTAGCAAATATCAAAGAAAGGAATCTATTTCTAATAGTGATTGCTTGCTTGCTGCAAATTTTTGGGATTTAAGAAAACTATTTTTCCAGTGTTTGGGGTATAGCTCCTTTATAAGAGACCATTAACAAAACTCCGCTAGAAAGAAATATTTTTCAAATACTGGTTTCTTCTTAAATTGAGGGCCAAAAGTGTACGATTTGCGAAAGTTATTTACAATCGACTATCAATATTTATTTTCCGCTCTGCACAGGTTTATTCAGATTTCATATCAGATAGTAAAAAAAACATGCATATGTGTCTCTTTATATAGTATGTAAAATTCTGGTTTGATATGTGTGTTTGTGTATATATGTATGTGTGTCGAAAACCTTGCCGAGAAACGCCTCTAAAATATCTTCTGAAGAAGCGTTTCAGGCGAGGTTTTAAGAGCGGAAATGCTCTGTAAACCACGTCCAAATAAGCTGTGCGAACATGGCCTTACACAGTATGACTTTCATGCATGGACAACTTATGAGAATTGGCCATCAGAGGATAATTACAAGAAATGACAGCGCAACTGTCAGAAAGTATAACTAATATAAATGATGAATCGGGTGAGGACGAGACATCCAGTCCAACTTAAATCTTTCTCTTTTAGATTTTGAAAAAAACAGTCAACAAGTTTTAAGTCATATAACTTAGTGCTTATTTACTCAGCAATATATAGTAATCAATTTTATCAAGCACTAGTGTTTTCTTGCTAACTTACCCCACAAAGAAAATGTGATGGTATTCCCTCATAGACAAACCAAGCTTGTATCTCTCAAAGCTTAATGACCCATTTGTGAAATTCTAAATTCAATATGAAGACCTTTTCGGACTACGTTTCAAGCCTATGTATCCATTCCAATTTCTTACGTTTAAGCAAGAGAGTCCAGTTACCTCCACGTTTTAGTTTCGTAATGTGATCTAAAATGCCAAATTTAAAATTTTTTTTTTTTGTTACCAGTACGGATAGTTGATTTGTTAATATGTAGTCTCCCCTACATAAAACAAATTGTCATTAGGTTATGAAATGCTACTGTGGCATGTCAGAAAATGATTTTATAAATCTTTTGAGTTTGGGGGGGAACAGAAACCTCACGCCTTAGATTCGTCTACCTTATGAACACCTTAAACAAGGGAAACAACCCAATTTGTGAGAGGATAAAAACCCTCTATCTGCTCCAGAATTAACCACTTGTTCAACCTGTAAATCTGATACAGGAATATCTTTAACCCCTTCCAGATATAGGACGTACCCATAGCGTCCTAGCAGGAAGTGCGTTCCTGCAAATGGACATAGGGGTAGATCCTGGTGATGATGTGGGGTGGTTACATGAGAGCACGCCGATTCGAAAGTGGGACCGAGTGGTATTATTTCTGCTGGAATCTTGCAGTGTCGGATGATCACTACGGTACTGCTGTGTGATTAACCTTTCGCTATCGCGACCTATCATGGTTGTGATAGAGAAGTTACAGGGAGGAGCAGTGAGCTCCTCCTGCCTGTGATCGTCACAATAAGTGGCACTGTGTCCTGCTACTGGTCTCCTTACCAGACAGCCTGATGACTCTCCAATGCTTTACTCAATAGCTCTGGTAGTCACCATGAACGCAATGCAGTGTGGGCATGGTGATATGCCCGACTTGCCCGCGGGTCTCCTTGGATACCGTATAAGCAGCAATGCTGTGTACTGGTCTGCCTTGTAACAGCGACCTGAAGATCGCTGATACAAATCCCCTATGGGCCCAATGATAAAAAAAAAAAATACAAAAATAAAAAAAGAATATATGGAACACAAAATAATATAATAATAATATCACTTTCTATAGCGCCATCTAATTCGCAGAACTCCAGTTTTGTAGTGAGATTAAGGTTTTAAGATACGGTGAGGGACGTGATGTTCAAGGACAGCTGAGACAGAAGGTCACTGGTGTTTTGTAAGCACATGCTGGAGCGATAGTGGTGTTCACGGGAGGAGGTGTATATATAATTGGGTGTATCCGCATAGAGTGGTATGTGGAGCCAATTCCTACTGATAGGTTTGTCAATGGGGGCTTTGTAGATACATTGAAAAGAGGAGAGGACCTAGAACTGCATCGCCTGAGGAACCCCAACTGGAAGAGGAGAAGGAGGTTGGATTCCAGTGGACAACGAGACACTGAAGGATCGCAGCGTTCAGAGAGGGTAGGACGCAGAACGCCAAGCTAGAGCACGGTGTCCTGGAGGCCAAACGGTTGACTGAGTAATGTGAGAGAACGGTGGTGATCCACAGTGTCATAATGTGCAGTCAGAGAGATCCAAGAGAGAGAACAATGAGTAGTTAACCCTGATGATTTGCTTGTGTAGGTCATTTGAGACCTTTAAATTAAGGCAGTTTCGTGTGGAGTTTAGGGTGCGGAAACATGTATTGCAGTCGAGGGTCTAAGAGATGGAGGGTTAGCAGGAGAGATATGCGGAGTTAGGCGAGAGTAGGACCCAAGCGTTACAGGAGTTTAGAGATGAAGGGCAGGTTAGAGGGAGAGGCTTACTGAAAACTGGTCGGTAGGTATTAGTCAGCTCTGGATGGGTCCAGAGAGGGCTTTTTGTTAGTAAATGGGTTATGATGCGTGTGTGAAGGAAGATGGAAAGATCCCAATGGAGAGAGAGAGAGGTTGAAGGATAGCAGTAAGGTGAGAGGAGTGACTGCTGGAGAGCAGTACGTTCAGAGGAGACTGGACGATGGTGGGATGGAATAGGGGTCAGTAGAGCAGGTGGGTGGGAGAGCAGACAGGAGAGCATCGCACATATTTTCCTTGGTCATCAGGCTCAAGGGTGCGTAGTAGATTAGAGGACGTGTGGGGTAGGGACCGAGGAAGTGGGTATTATTTGGGGACTGAGCTTGTTTAGCGGATATTTTCAATTTTGTCTTTGAAGTTAGTGGGTAGGTCATTCAGCACAGATGGTCCAGTGACCGGAGGCCTGGCGCTTTTAGGCCTTAAGGAGGGAGTGGAAGTGTGCAAATGAGGCGATTTTGGCGTTGTTGTGTAGTGTGGAGATGAGGGGAGGTGAAATATTTGTTGTTTTGGCAGCAGTGAAGGGGCAGTGTGATATTAGTCTTCTGGCTGAGCATGAATTTGTAGTGTGAGAAAGTCTCTGGTAGCTTTGGACTTTCCACAGCCGCATCTGCACATCATGGAAACATCGCTGGAGAAACGTGTCCTGAGGTGGTGCCAAGGTCGTGCGGGCTGTTTGAACTCAGGTTGTGCGGGTGTGTGAGTTGTGCCAACATGTCCAGGGTGGTTGTGAGAGTTTCATCTGTACACGTTTTTGACAGCCTTACTGGGTGCCTGGACAGGAGAGGGAGGAGATTGGGGCAGAGTCGAGGATGTATGGGGTCTGTGAGTTCCTGAGTATTAATGGTGAGGATATTGTTCTGTATGGATGTTATGTGCAGGTTTGTCCAGAGAAGGTGATGAATTAGTGATAATGAAGAAGAATAGATTGTGTCAGAGAGAGCATAAGCGAGAATTAGTGAAGTTAGAAATCGGAAGGAAAGATGACAGAAGACCAGATCACGGAGAGTTCCCGATTCCTTGTGGGTTGGGGAGTCAGTAATATGCAAGAGGCCATGAGAGGAGGTTAATGAAAGAAAAACTCTGTGAGGCCATGAAGGAGACATGGGGTGATTCAATGGAGGATGTGTTGGAATCACTCATGATGAGAGTGGGCATTTTCAGATGAGAGGAAGTGAGTTGGGAGCCAGGGCGGCACAAATATGAATCCAGAAACTAGCGGAGCGAGAGCCGGCGGGGTCTGTAGAAACGAACCAAATATAAAAATGGATCTGATCGGAAATGGGCTGAATGAGTCATGAGGTGTGTGGACCTAAAAAGGAGGGGAAAGTGGAGAGGAGGGTGCAGGAGGTAAGGACCTGATAAGTGCAGTGTGGAGTGAGAGAAGTATGCCAACTCCTCCACAGGCCTGTTCTCAAGGTACTGTGGGGTGTGGGGTGAAGTGTCAGCCACATAGGCTGAGAGCGAGGCAAGGGAACGGGTGTCAGATTGGCTGCGAGCATGTTTCTGCTGAGGGCCATGCACAGGTGAGGAGTAGTTCGGACGTGAAACCAGAGTGTCATATGACTAGCAGTGGAGTTTGTTGCAGAGGATCGGGCGTTCCATAGAAGCACACGCTAAAAGGGGCCGAGCAGAAAAAAGGGCGTACAAAGCGTCAAATGGAAAGCAGGTATAGCAAGGGTTTCTTTGGGCGGCTGAAGGAGGTGGTGGAACTTTGAGCAGTAAAGGAAGGAGGCGTGGCCCGGGGTTGGGAGAGAAGTGCCCGGCAGCGAGATGCAAGGAGAATGAAGAGACGCAGATGGGAGCGCAGTGGATGAATATGAGCGGCTAGTATTGTGCTGTTATATGTGAGCTGGAAGGTTTGGTGGTGGTTGAAGAGGGGGAAAATAGCGTGTGGGATGAGTACATAGGTGAGGGAAAGAGAGAGGAGCTTTGTGGATACAACTTGGTCTGAAGGTGCAGATAGTGGTGGTAGATAGCGAGGCAAGATTGCTGTCAGAGGTAGAATAGGTCATAGCATGCATGGTAAATAAGGTAGTATGCAATGAAGTGTAAGCAACTTACAAATGGCGAGAGTCCTTCTTCTTCTGCTCCCTTCAGGCTCAATTCTGGATTATTCTTGAGGATTGCCTCTTCTAAATTGCCACTAGACATTTGGCCCAAAGTTCCCTCAGGTCCCACAGACACAGCCTCTGCAACTTATACTCAACTATGATGAGCTTTAAGAAAGAGCAGTAGAGGCCTTAGGTCGTCGTAAACGGGCTGGAGCTAACAAATAACTCTGATCCCAGGGGGGGTGTCAGAAACTTCAAGGGGAGTATGTTGGGTTGACTGGCCTATACAAATAAACTACAGATAAATATTATGGATAGAAAGAGTGGGCTGAAAATATCTGTAAACAAAAATAAAACGTACCATTTAAAACTAGAAGCAGAGGAACGCTAGACATTATTAACTGCGGTGGGAGATGGCTGAGACATTGTTCGTTACAGAACAGACAGTATGCGTCACCTGAGATGGAATGGTAGAAATGAAGCATCCCATACACCCAGATGTGATCCAATGAAGGGGGGTGTGTGAATCCAAATGGTGGAACTTCTGTTAGGTTTCACCTGTTTCAGGTACTTTGAGCGTGATTAGCAAAAGCGATATGGCCCCATCAGAACATCGAGGTTCGCATATAAAGCCAAATATAGCTCCCTCCCTTATGCCACCCAAACAGCTAGTTTACACCAAAAATTGTGGGTAATTGCCAAATTTGAAAGAAATTGCAGGGCTATTTTTCGGATTCGCTTTGTCAAAAAATTAAAACCCTTTCAGCGCTAAATTGCAGATTGGGGAAAATTTTTTTTTTTTCTCTCCACAGCTTAACGCGCTAAACAAAATTTGTAACGCTCATGTGCGGATTGATAAACTTACTGCACACAAAGGATTAGTCCTTCAAGGTGTGTAGTTTTACAGTATGGGAGTTATTTTTAGGGGTGTTAAGTTTTAGCATGATCTTTGTGTCCGGCAGAAGGGGAATGATGCCTAAATTAAAGTCATAATGGAAAATGAGACTCCACACGAGCCCCAGTAGGTGCTCTTCATTTCTGGGGCCTGTGTTGAGCAGTATTGTCACATAGGGCACATTTGGGATATTCTCTGTAAACAGAAGAACTTGGGAATCATATTAAATTGCATTTCCAGTTGTCTTGTCTCCTGGCGTTCTTGTGAAGTCAATGGATAGAATTTAAAGATCTGCAAAAAATAGTGAAAATTTCTTATTTTCTACCTCCACTTATGTTTTAATTCCTGTGAAAAAACTCACTAATGGTCTTACAAAACTGTGCTAAATGTTGTTTTGTTTACTGGTAAGGGGTGTAGGTTTCTTTGATGGAGTCATTTGAGGGGGTACCGAAACATACAGGCCAATCCCAGTCCACGTCAGAGAGGTTGGTCACTAGAAGTAAAAATTTGTATTGAAATTTCTGTTGAAAAATGTGATTATACTAAATTTCCCCCTAATGAAGTCGTTAAAAAGAAAAAAAAAATTAAATGATGTCACTACCTTCAGTTAGACATATGGTGTTGCTAGTTATAAACTATTTTGAGTGGAATAACTATCCATCTTACACACAAATTTTTGAAGTTTGAAAATGTTAACTTTTTTCAAATTTTTTCACAATACTTTGATATTTTTCACAAATGAACAAGGACTTTTTGAACCAAAATTTCTTTCTTACTTAAAGCACAATAGGTCACAAGAAAAGTCTCTGAATCACATGGATAGAGTAAAGAAGTGTCAAAGATTTTCGTCATATCAAAGTGGCGACACGTAAGATTCAAAAATTGGGCTTCTGTCAGGAAGCGCAAACTGGCCATTGCCTCAAACATTCTTATGGCGGGAAGTGGTTCAAATTACTTACCTCTCCATATATGCCATTTTCTTCGGGGAAATATTAAACTGGGATATGTTTACCTGGAAATCATCATTTTTAAAAATCCGCCTTTTTTATGTTTTTTTTTTTTTTTAAATCTTCTGAGCCATTTGGACACCTTACCCAAGAACAAGGAGAGGGGACAAAGGAAACCACTGCAGATTCAAGGCAAAGGTTCAACACAGAAGAAGGGACGGTTCCCACGATCACAGAACAAGACAAACAACAAAACTTAGCAGCAAATATTTATCCGTTGGGATAAATAACATCACCACAACTTGGAAGTGCAGTCTATTTGATCGATTTTGTGGATAGTTATTTCTGGCCCTGGTTCGTGTTCTCAAGAGGCGAGGCTCCATTTTCTATCTAGGAGCGAATCAATGCTGTTACTATTGTTCTTTGTTAATTCTCCTGGGATGTATGACCCTGAATACCCATTTAATCCTTTTTTGCATCTTTGTATTTGTTCCGGTGATAAAACTGAATTTGTATCGAAAAGCGAAAGGTCTTTGGACGGGCCAATTTTTTGATGAAGCTCATTTATGGGGGAGTACCTGCTGGCTGGATCTCGCCATCCATCAGCTTTTACCTATAGAGTTAAATTTCCCTACAGCACCACCGTAGGGGAAATGGGGTATTACACAATTTCTACTTCTATTGGGCAGCATGTATAAAAACTGGCACAGACTAGACGGTCATACTTCCCAGTAGGTTAGTGTAGTATTCGTCACCCCCCATCCCCCCACCCCCCCCCCCCCCCCCTCCCCCCCCACCCCCCCCCCCCCCACCCCCCCCCCCCCCGCCCCCCCCCCCGCTCCCCGCCCCCCCCCCCACCCCCCCCCATATGTAATGAACAGCATCTCACATCAAAGTGTCTTGCCGGATTGAAATTGGCATGGATTAGTACGACATTTGTTCACCACATTCTGTCGAGACGCCACCTTCAAATGATCTAATATATACTGACAGTTTGGTGCAATTACAACAGGGGACAAATACTCTCTTCCCCATTGGGCATGGTACCGTAGCATTGCCCTGGCGGGGACCCACGGAGGTCAGGGATCACCTCTCGGGCAGCTTGCTCTACCTGCACAATGGAAGAGACGGGCTAGTGAACACCACACACGGAGACTTGCGCAGACCGGCTCAGTCAGAGCAGCGGGGACAGGCTATATGCGTTGCATGATGCCGAGGCCCCTGCTATTCCTGGGCCATGCCTAGCAGCTTTACAAACTCTCAGCGCAGGACAGGGCAGCACGGAGACTGAAGTGAAGCAGGGAGCGATACCTCTGCGTACTTGCATTTAGCCTGCCCCCTCTCTCTCCTCCACTCCCTCTTTTTTAGTGTGTGCCACAAAGACCAAAACTTCGGGGGGCACCGAGCGGGGGGCTGCCCCTCCCTGCCCCAGTATCCACTGAAGACTCCCCGGCCCCCTTGCTATTCCGTGCCCTGCCGTGCTTTACTCCTCACAGCACAGGCGGGGGAACGGAGCCAGCTGCAGCGAAGCTCTGCCCCGCATAGAGCCCGGGGCCCCCCCTCCCCCCCCCCCCCCCCCTTTTTTCCTTCATGCCGCCACGAAGAGCTGAAGACTGGGGGGAAAACAGAAAGCGGGGGGCCCCTCCCTGTATCCCACCACTGTATGAAGGAGCGAAAGAATGCCCCCCCCTTATTCTGGATTTCAGGACCAGTATGATTGGGGGGGGGAGGTGTTGGGGGTGGTGGGTGTGGGAGGGGGGGGAGTGGGGTGAGGTGTTGGGGGGGGGGTGTTAGTGGTGTTGGGGGGGGGGGGGGGGTTAGGGGGGGGGAGGTGGTTTGGGGGTTTAGTGGTGGGGGAGGGGGTTATGTGTTGGGGGGGTTTGGGGTTTTGGGGGGTGTTAGTTTTGGGGGTGTTAGTGTTTGGGGGGGGTGTTTTTTTGGGGGGGTTTTTTTTTGTTATTTATTTAGGGGGGGGGGGTGGGGCGTTAGGGTGTGGGGGGGGGTTTATCCATTTTTTCCCCTGGCGTATCTAAGCCAACCATTTATGCCACCTTTTCCTTGTATCTAACCCCACATTACTTAATACGTTTGTGAAAACTCTTTAGTTGAGGGGCGTTTTAAACTCAAGCAGCCTGAGCGAAATGGGCCCGGTTGGGGTATGTCAATTTGCATAATGTTTTTTTTTTTTTACATAGACCATGGGGGGTTTTTTTTTGTGTGTTTTTTTTAAAAGGTCCCTAAACCCCAAACCCCCCCCATTAATGTGGGGAATCAAAAAAAAAAGTGGGGTGAAATGTCAAAAAATTTACTTGCCCCTGTTTGCGGGTTTGTTTTTTTTGGTGTGTTTTTTTGGTATAAGGATGGTCTCTGTTTCTGGACAATTATTCGCGTTTTTTGGGGAGCCCAGTTCACAGCTCTGCCCAGGGGCCCACAATGCTGTTAATACGGCTCTGAATACTCCCCCTAAGAATTGGCACAAACAGAACTGAGGGTGTCGATGTTTTTGGCAAAAGACCTTACAGAAAATGTTGCACAAGGGGCAACAACAGTAGCCACTCTTTAGTCTGACTAATAGCTAAAGGATCCGAACAGGGGACCGTTGTCTATTAATTTCATATTGGAGAAACCAGACACTCCCTCAAATCTGATTAGTGTAAGAAGAGTACCAAGGTAGGCTTCCCGGAATACAGCGAAGTCACGGACAAAGAAAATGACTCAACACCAGTTAAACAGTTTGATTTACTGTATTTTTTTACGAAAGAATGGTGAACAAATCCCTCAAACATTGTGAAAACCCAACATTGCCTGGACACCGTGCTACAGCAACCCGCTTTAGATGTATTTTTGGAAGAAAGAAAATTTACCTACCCAGGGGGGGAAAAAGGGAATACCCCTACTTTAAATCCCCGTCAAAGACCGGGAAAAATGTGTTGGTCTTTTCAAAGGGCCTTCCCCTGCAGCACAGCAGTTTTCAACATAACCAACTTTTCCCACACCCCCCGGGTATTAATCTAATACAGATTATCTCACCATTCGCATAAAAACAGTGCTATAGCAAGCCTGTCAATGTCTCGTTCGGGGGGCTATTTGGATAATATTAGGTCGAAACAAAACCTGCCCAACAGGCTAACACAGGCCTGCACACAGTCTTAATTTTTTTGGCTGCACATGTTTGTTCTGGGGGGAGCTGTGTGGCCCCCCTTGTTGCTCTGAGGTGAAGATCCCCGTGATGGGGCCGATTTCCTGATGTAGTCGCTCCTTCTTGAGGTTTTCCTTCCAACCGGAGCTTTCTTTGCCCAAAAGTAATCAAAAAACCAAAATGTCTCTGTTCAGGGCCTAACAAATTCAGAGAGCAGAGTCGATCCTCACCCACTTTTTTCCCCTCCCATCTTTTTTTTCTGCGCCAAAAAAGGTGCTGCCTTGTTCATTATCACAAGCCATTTGTAAACACTGGAAACAGTGGGGACTGGCCAAACGCAAAACAACAGAATACTTTTTTCAAGATAAGCACACACATGATTTTACTTAGTTAACAGTGAGGCTGTTCCAAAATCCCGGAACAGCACAATCTGAAATAACCCACTGCAGGGAGACTAGTGACTGCAAAAAATGTCTTTTTTTTTTATCCTAGAGGGAAACAAACTTTTGGATAGATCAGAATTCCACTTGTCTGCTCTTTGCTACTCTTGTTGGCAGATGTGGGTGAACGTCTCTCAAGGCCCATAATCTGAGCAGAGGTTTCATAATACAAAAATTCAGGTAATTCCAGCGGGTTCACTTTTTTAGGTAACTGTATTACTTAACACAATTTGGTCCGATCGTTATCGATGTTACAATTTCCAATGCAGGAAACATTTGATGGCAGTAATAGCTGACAAAGGGGGAACAGGTCAATAATTCAAGGGTTCAGTTTTGCTCCTGAAATTGGGGGATAATTTTCCCCAATTTTGCTCCCCAAAAAAACATGAACAGTACAATGGCTACGGTTTCATAAATTTAGATTCAATTTTTAGAATTGAACCCTTTGGTACCTTTGATTTTTGCAATTTTTGAAGTCATTTGATATTTCTCAAAACTGAACACAATGGGCCCCCATTTAAAAAAAAAAGGTCTAAATGAAAAACTATCCTTGTTTTCCTTTAGGAACCAATTCCCGATCAAAATAGCAACCAATCAGAGCTCGGGTTCATTTCTTTTTTCTGCGCTCTAAAAAAAAAAGCGGCAAATTTATAGGGTGCCCCTTTGGGGAAAAAGGACCAACTAACGCTTTTGGGGATTCCAAAATAAATGAGGCCCTGTATAGACATGTAGTGTTATAATAAAATATTTTTTAACAATTAACTCCTGTTTTTCTTTAAATGCCAGTCCCTCCTCAGCCCTGTCACTCCAAGGCCCAAACGCTGCCAAGGAAACGCAGTTGTAACCCTCAACGCCAGCACTTAAAGATTTGGGGAGACCCGTGTTAAAACCCGGAATCCCCCCAAAAACCTCAATGCATCTTTCACTTGTGGTTAGCCCTGGTTGTCCCTTTTTTGGGTGCCCCGTTAAAACTGCTTTTTTTTGCATTTCTTTATAAGATCAAGAGACCTTTCTTCATAGTTCTATCAACGCTTCTATTTATGAATTTTTTACTTTTTTTCCCCGCAGGGGCGTGTTGGGGTGCTTTAAAGTAAACTTTTAAAATTTTTTGGAAAAACATTAAAGAAAAAAATTTTCCAATTCCCAAGACTGTCCTTGTTGCCCATAGCAACCAATCGGAGCTCCCATTTCATTCAATATACCACTCTGAAAAAATGAGGGGAGCAGTTGCTATGGGGAAAAGTCCCTCTTTGACCGAGAGGGTTTTTATACTTGGGGGCCAAATTTCTTTTGTTGCCTGGGCTTTTTCTACTACGATTGTAAGTACTATGAGGGTGTCAGACCCTGATGACACCTGAGTTCATTTTTTCCCCCCTTTTTGGCTCCCCCAAATAAAATGTGGGTGGTGCCAAATTTACTTGACACCTATGGCTCCTATATTGTACCCTATTGACTATGAGCCATGCTGTTTTTTTTTTTTTTTTTTGTTTTTTTTTAATAATGGTGTCAATCATTGTCTTGGATGTTCAACTTTTTGGCAGAAGCTGGAGACCTTCAGGAGTTTAACCGCTTTGTTCTCTTTCTTTGAAACCCTATACAAAATTCTTCACCCCTCGGTGCTAAAAAATCAACAGAATGTGGTTATTTTAAGGCCATAACAATTTTTGATGGGGAAAGGTTTTTTAATAGATTTTTTGATTTTAAAATTTTTAGCTAGATTTCGAGCTGTAATCTTTTATTTGTTCATTCGCTTCAGGGGCCTGATACGCAGTTTTACAACTTGTTCCTAGTTTCAGACTTTTCTCATTTTTCCCCCCATCCTCCCAGTAATTCACTTGAGTGGGGGTTTGGGTGTCCGGGACTTCTGACTTCACGATATGTACACCACAGCATCATTCCTTGACGGGACATTTTTTCTACGCTCCTAAAGGGGTCCCCCCCCCCCCCCAACCCCATGTTCTCGACAAACAAATGTTTAGTAGCTTTTATTTACCCCCAACCCTGTACAGTCTACAGCTTGTGCCTTCCTCTCTCTACACATACCTGGCATGGCCTAAAAAAATTAAAAAAAAAATTTTATATTATATATATATAATAAATTTAATATATAAATATAATATATATATATAATTTTTTCTTTTTAAATGTTCTTACAGTTTTCATTTCGGCTTTTCTCTCTACACTCATACATGGTTTGTTGTTGATTATCCTTATCGATCTCGTTTTATTCTTGTCGCTATCCTCCTACTAGTTGTCTTTTAAAAGTAAAAACAAGCCACAGCAATTCTTCACAACAGGTTGGGAGGGGGGGAGAACAAGATAAAGCTCGAATAAAGTTTTAATTTATTGTGCACTAAAGACAGAGGGCTTTACGCGATTCACGCTAGCACAATCAGGAGTAAAAAAAAGTGTCGAGAGAACATGTTTTAGAATTTCAATACAAATGGGTAAAGCCGTAATAACAAGCGAAATCACGGGGCAAAAAACGGGGGGAACAGGCAAGATCAAAGTAAAAAGGTAAAAATTTTTTTAAAAAAAGACCTCAATGGTTAATCCTAAAACACAGCACTTACACAAAAAATTAAAAAATTTTTCGATCCTCTGAAAATAGATACAGGGCGACATGCAGGGAAAATTTGGGGGGCAGGAACATCAAATTTAATGCACATAAAAGGGGCACAGAATGGCCTAATTTAAAACCCGCCAAACGGGCACCAAAGGTCGTTGAAAACTACTGTACTAAGCATTTTTTTTGCTAAAGGGGTAACTAGTGATGTCTTTAACATTTTCTTTAAAATTTAATTTTAAAAGCAGGTTTTTAATTTCTTATTGAGTGCACGTGTGGTCTGCAGTAAGTGGGCAGAACCATTAAGGCAGTGTTTCTCAACTCCAGTCCTCAGGACCCACCAAAAGGTCATTTTTCGGGATCTCCCATGAATCACTACCAAAATTTTATATCACCTGTGCAATCTAAGGAAACCAAAAAAACATGACCGAAAGGGGTCTTGAGGGGGGGATTGAAAACACTGCCTAAGGCTTACATATCGACTGCGGGACCACCGAGACTGTAACAAAACCGCAAAAAAAAACCACGTGGAAAGCCCCCTTTTGAGATTTAAAAAATTTGGCCAAAAAGTCCTTTTTTTATTTGTGAAAAATATAAAAATTCGTAAAATTTTTACAAATATCCTTTATCTATCAACATTCTTCTATATCTATCACATACAAAAATTTTACTATATAAAAAATAAAACTATAGTATTGTATAAGAAAATATGACAAAATTTGTAAATCACAATACCTATCTATAAAAAATCTGCAATAATATCCATTTATCTACATACAAAAATTTAAAACTAGTAAAAAATTTATATACTACTACAAAAATTCATATTTTTCTAACAGAAAGCTGGACCAGATCCCACGGGGAAAGGCTCTGTGGACGTACTAAGGGTTGGCAAAAAATAGTAGATCTGCTTATGCGTCTCCATACTAATGTTCTAAAACAGGCGACTGTACGTCTATTTGCCAATGTTATTACATGAACATTGCACAAAAATTTTACAGAGAATACACAACGACCCAAAAAAACATAAAATAGACTAAAACACTTAGCTCGGAGGGAAAAAGACTACGTTTCACAGGAATCATTCCCTACTTCATCAATAAATACAATTTTATCTACTTTTATTATATATCCTTACATAATCTATAATTTTATTAAAATTTTATTTCCTTTTAACCTATCCAATATTTACTTTTATGCTATTATCCTATGTAAAATATCTATAATTTCTATCTAAAATGTCGAGGTATCATAGTGAACTACAGTAGATATAGATACTTATTGATAGTGAAGATCGAGTATATATCCATCTACGATATCTATATATCTATAATTTATCCCTATTTACATTATCTATATATCATATTTATCTCCAACAGATATATACATATAGAAAAATATGATACATATAGATAATACATTGATATAGATAATGTAGATAGATATCTATAATAATCTACAATATCTATCATTTCTAGCTACATACAATATCTATAATTTTTTATTTAGAATATTGAACTATATATGTCTTTATACAATATCTACATATCTATAATCTCTTTATAATATCGATCAATATCTATTCTGCAGGTCCAATGAAACCTTATCTTGGTGCTCTAATTCTCAATTGAATCTGTCTGGTATTTTTTATTTCGTCAGACTACCTGGGCTTCTGGAGTATCCGGTGCCAGATGAATGGATTTGCCGAGGTTTTGTGGATATAGTAAGATGTTAATAGCCGCGCTTGTGACAATAGAAATTACAAGTGACAGAAGGCAAACTTGGCAGAAATGTCGCTAATGCCTTCCTTACATTACATGTATTTAGCCACTTCCAGAGCTGAGCCTTGCGTGCCTGTAACGTGTGGATTCTGTATGAATGGGAATGTGTAAGATTATCCCCTGTTGACCTCGGCTTACACTGTGCTTGGCTCTTGAGCTGTTGGGTGATTGTGTAGAAATGCTCACCTCTTAGTGGTGTAAAGATGGCGTGCAGCTGTCAGCGGATCATGTTAGCCGCACTTGTACACCTGTCCCGTCTGGGCATGGTATGTTATGAGCGGCGGCTGTAAACAGATCAGTGTGAGATTCTTCTTATGTATCCATCTCGGAGAGAATATTTCTGTGCAGCCATCACATGAAGGAACTCCCGATATGGAGGGTCCTGCCATGGTGGTGCGTGTCTGTCGGGGTAGACATGCCATGCTTATAGGCTTGTAGGTGCTTTGATGTCACTTAGGGGCTGATTGGCTTACAAACTTTCAAATCTGGAAATGTTCAGGACTGTGGCTCCTGAACATAAGTGCCCGTCCACCCATGGTCATGAGGAACTAAAGTACAGCTCTAGTCAAGTGACCTGGGCCGGCTGCAGGTCCCTGGATGATAAATGTGGGATAAATGACAGGATAACTTTACTATGTGGTTCGGTATAATTGCAATGATATACATTTTGTTATAGTTTGTTTTATTGCTTTTACACAACAGAAATGAGTTTATAAAAAAAAAAAATAATTATGTTGTCCTATTCTGACAGCCATAACTTTTTTTTTTTCTTTTCTGTGTGGGTTTTTTTCTGTAGTTGATGTTTTTAGTGCTATCATTATGGGGAGCGTATGACGCTTTGATCACTTCTTTTTTTTTTTTTATTAAGTTTTTGTGAGGCATTGGTAACAAAATACAGCAATCCTGGTAGTGTTTTTTTTATCTTTACAGCAGTAACCGTGCGGTATAAATGACATACTAGCTTTACTCAGCAGGTTGATACGATTACAGTGATACCCAATTTGTTTTGTTTTTTACTGCTTTTACACAATAAAACACTTAATGAAAAAGGAAACACGTTTTTGCATCGCCATAGTCTGAAAGCCAAAACTTTTTTATTTTTCTGTGTAGGGGCTTTTTTGCGGGATGGGTTGACTTTTATTGGTATAATTTTTTTGGGGAGAAGGCTTTTCTATCACTTTTAAATCCGTTTTTTGGAAGGCAGGGTGAAGAAAATACTGCAATCCTAGTAGTGTTTTTTTTTATTTTTAACAGCGCTCACCGTGTAATATACTAGGCAAATTAGTTTAACTCTGGGTCGAGACGATTACGGCGATACCTAGTTTATGTGGAAGCACAGTTTTAAAACCATATTTATGCATCGCTATCTTCTAATAGCCATAACTTTTTTTAATTTTTCCGTATACAGAGCTGTGTAAGGCATTTCTAAAGGGGAAAAGGGCAGTGTTTTTTTTTTTTTTCTTTCATGTTTGCGTTTTTTACTTTTTTACACTTTTTTCACTTTTCCCCAGAGGGGAATTGTATGAGTGACATTCAAATCGCTCATACAAAGCAGACCTGCACACAGTATTACTACTATGTACTGGTCACCATGGCGACTGTCGATAAACATGCCCACAATGCATTGTGGGCATGGTGACGTCACCGGACAACCCGGATGCTTTCAGAAAGTGTCCGGGCTGTCGGGTGAGTGGACCAGTAGCGCCGCAGAGCACAGTTACTGTGCCGGTCGCAGCAGAGTGAAGAAATCAGGAGATACCTTTTTCAGGCTAACTGAGTATATTTGATGGTGAGCTTACGAGAGTACTAGCTCCCTTCAGACATGGTGTTAAACAAGAAACTGAAAATTTACAGACTTTTTATACACAAGACATGGACCTTCAAAGGGTCCTAGAATTCTTAAAACTAACAAAATGCCATATAAGCAGACAAGTAATTTACAACAGGTCAAGAAATCAACTAGTTGTAACCTACAACCCACAGCTAAAGATCCTACGAAAGATTGCCAAGGAACTTCAACCTGTGCTACATAGGGACAACAGACTCAAAGAAATATTCCCAGTCCCCCCCCCCCCCCCTTTCCTTTCTTTTTGGCAACCACCAAACCTGTGACATATTATTGGCAAGAATGCCCTGAAGGCCCCAACCGAAAATGGCCCCTCACCCTGCCTGCACAACAGGTGCAAGACCTGCAGGCACATCCACACCGCTGACGGTGTACCGGTCCCACAATCCCAACAGGTGCACAGAATTAGGGGGACATTTTCCTGCAGGTCTTCCAATGTGGTGTATCTGATTATGTGTGCGCAATGCCCACCACAGGTCTTTATGTGGGGGAAACAGGTCAGAGACTCAGCCAGCGCATGAACTCACACAGATTCACTATTAACAGCAGAACTGATCTTCCAGTGGCACAACACTTCTCCAGAGAGGACCATTCTATTGAAGATTTGAAGATTATGGTTTTAATGGGACACTTTAAGATGCAGAGGGAGAGAAAGGAATGGGAATTTAAATTAATGCAAAAATTTCAGACTCTCCAAAATGGGCTAAATATTCATGCCAGCTTTGTCAAATATGTGTGAACTGTGATGGCCACAAATTACACCTGAATGGCTACGAGATAAACCAGAATTACTGACCCCTCCGTCACGCCTCACAAGTTTCCAGATAGTTGATTTCTTGACCTGCTGTAAATGACTTGTCTGCTTATATGGCATTTTACAAGGCATTATGGGAAAGGAGCTGGAAAGCTCACTGCCCCTCTAAAGGTTGTAAAAATCCCAATTTACTTCTGATTCACTGAATAATGAGAACAAAAAGGAAAAATTGTCAAGCCAATATTGCTAAACCTACAAAACGCCGTTTGGGGTTTTGCCCTCACAGTGTAGAGCAGAGCGATATTGGCTTGACGGGGTGTGGAGGCAATGAGTGGTGAGAGAAGGGAAACATCTCTCCTTATGGAGAGCACCATTAAGGTGTTAGTGTTTTGATTGCCTTTTTAGCCCACAACAAAAGCATCTGCATACACAAGGCATTATGGAAAGGAGCGGAAAGCTCACTGCGACCCTCTATATTAGTAACAATCCTCAAATTTTCTTCTTATTCACTGAAATCTTTGAGAAGCAAAAAGGAATAATTGTCAAGCCAATATTGCTCATCTACATACTAAGCAGAGGCTTAGTAGTGGGCTAAAAGGCAATCAAAACACTACACATCTTAAAATGGTGCTCTCCATAAGGAGAGATGTTCCTCTTACTCTCGGCCACTCATTGCCCTCCCACCCAGTCAAGCCAATATCGCTCTCCCTTTACACTGAGGGGCAAAACCCCGAAACGGCGTATGTAATGAGCAATTTTGGGCTTGACAATTCCTTTTTGTTCTCAAAGATTCAGTGAATCAGAAGTAAAGGGGTTTGTTACAACCTAAAAGGGGTGCAGTAGCTTTCCCTTCCTTTCCCATAATTTTGTGATATCAGATGCTTAAGGGGGCAAAAAGGGCAATTAAAACACTACAAACCCTTAACGGGTGCCTCTTATGGCATTTTGTTATTTTTCAAATTCAGACCCTTTGAAGGGTCCATGTCTTTGTGTAAAAAATCTGAACATTTTCATTTTTTAAAACACCATTCTAAAAAAGGGACAGAATTTGAAAGCCCCCCACCATAAAATATACCAGTTACCAAAAATGATCGCCTGTTTTCTTCACTTTTAACTACTTTCTATGGCTAACAGGGTACAAACTTTATACACTGTTCGGCGCAGGCAGGAAGGGCCACTCCTCCTGCCTGCAAGTTCTTTTATGACCATGACTCACAATAATGAAGGGGGAATCCCCCGCGGGGGGATGCGGCATATGCCAGCGGTAATTATGCTGGTCCCATGGGATCATGCAGCTCCGCTTTTGACTTGCAAGGGCGCTAGAGTACACAACGTCAATTTGTGGAAAACCCCTACCCACCTTAGTAGGGTAAGTCAAATGTCGGTAAGGGGTTAAAGGTATTTTCCAAAACTTTTGAAAACCTACCTAGCCCCTCCCACTGTTTAAAATAGAACATTAACCCATATTTCCCTCTCCCATCACCACCGATCCAGCGATGCCAGAGCTCCAGTGTCATTGTCTCTCACTGAATATGAAAGAGAGAAAAGGCGGCGCTCTCCTCGTGCAGTGAAACAAATGAGCAAGTTCTCCGTGCAAATAGAAGTTCACTAACCCTTGGTTGCGCTATAGTAGGAGGCTTGACAACACATGTGTTTGGGGTTCAGTGGAGCCTATTCAGCAGCCAGCTCAAACCAACTTTGAGGCTCGGGGGGTGAATTCTGGTAAAGCAAAAGGTGGCCATGGGGCTTCTCCAAAGCAGGGGGTTAAATTACTCATAGGTGTGAAAAGCAGGAATAAAGTTATCCTATTTATTGTGCATTAAAATCATTACCAGAACTTCATCAGGAACAGGTAATGGTGAAACGCGTGGAGCCCTGTAATGCTTTTAATGCACAATAAATAGGATAACTTTATTCCTTTTTTTTTCCTTCCCTTTTTACTTATAGCTAATTTTAACCACCTGGGGGTGACCCATGCTGTGTTTGCTTAAACCCCCACTAGTTTGCCCCCTCACACGTTCATAATCACAGGGGCTGCAACCCAATTGCTGACCTTTTGTCACAACGAACATGTGGATTGGCGGACATCATGTAATCCTTAATGTGCCCATCGTGAGGGACCGCTGGAAACACTAGGGGTTAGCAGTCTGGAACGGTGATGATGGGAGAGAAAGAAGGGTTATTTTTTTTTTTGATGCAGGGGGTAGGGAGGGGTTTTAAAGGGGGTGTATCGCTTTTTTTAGTTCGGCTGACCACATTTCTCTCAGCTTGTAACTCCTCAAATGCGGGGGGTTTCTTCCCCTCCCACTGGGTGACATCTTCCCCCCTTCACGTTGGCTCCCCAGATTCCCCCCCCCCCCCCCCACTCTAGTCCACATGTCACGTGTCTCTCCCTACAGTCTTAGCTCATACCCAGGGGGCATTCAAATTTGACTCAAGGATCTCCTCCACAGTGGAGATGTGTTACATTTGAATCCCGCCAGGGAAAGGCACAGATTGCTTCTATGCGGGGGGTTTTGTCAGGGAGGGGTCGACACAAAATTTTACTTTTCCGATTTTGTAAGCCCTTTTAGTGTAATTCTGTTTCTTTTGGGTGTGTAAAGTGAAAAAGTGCGGCCCTGATGAGACACAGGAATCTGGGGTTGTGAATGCAAGGGGGGGACAGAATGTAAATGAGCTCTCCTATGAAAAGCAAGGAGGAGGATCCTGAGGGTTCGACCACACTGGTTACAGTGAAACAAACCAAGAAAGGAAAACTGTGACACAAACAGCTTTGCAATGACATCCCAATTTCAAAGTTTCTTGTTTCACTGCCCCTTATTCTGAAACCCTTTTTAAAGAAAAGATAAAAACCCTTAAAAGTCTTTGGAAAAACCCAAAGGGAGGGCAACAGACTTCAGTGGGCGGGGCGTAACTTTGTTCACACTTATTCTCCCCCAGCTCGTGTAGGGGACAAGAACTGCTCCACATTTATAACCTCGTCTCTCTTTGGGATAAACTGAACCACACTCCTTTTTCTGGGTTTTTTTTTCACCTCCTTTTTTCATCTCCCCTTCCCACTGGGGGGCC